>CAOKZL010002338.1:0-212116 GCA_948472985.1 Iguana delicatissima | reverse complement strand
CAAGTAATATTTGCATCTGTTAACTTTTAGTTCCTCTCCATTAAAAGCAGATGCAAAAGAACAATCTTGTGTCCTTCCCCACAAAAAAAGTTTCTGATAGTTTGTACTAAAATGGGTAGATCTAGGTGTAAACTGACCTGCAAACTTGGAACCATAAACATAGGACAGTTGACTTAACTTTGTTGGGCAAGTTACACATTTGTGGATCACTAGAAGGGGAGAAGATTGCCCAATGATTGCCTTGAGTATTTGGAGCCTTCCAGATGTGTTGGACTACAACTCCCATCTAAAGTCAGCATCATGATTGTAGATGATGGACATTATAGGGCAGTACATCTGGGGGGACCCAAGTTGGGAAAGATTAGCCTAGACATGTGTCTTCAGTCTTTTAATGAAAACAGCCACTAGATTTCAAGACAAGTGGCTCCCCATCCCCTGGGAGTAAGAAGCTCTTGCCAATGTACTAGAAATCATCCAAAGATCTACCAGTTATCCTCATCCACCTTTTCTCCACCCTTTGCTCTAAGGAACAGTCAGATTAGTCCTAAACAAGCAAATTCTGTGGTTTACAGGAGTAAAACCAGCACCTCTGAGTCGAGAACCATTCCATTCTTTAGAGTCTTATTCGTAGAAAAGCAGATGCAATAGTGATTTTCTGTGATGGTCACGTTATCATGAAAGAGAAAACAATCAATGAACATGATTAGAAGAGGGGTGTGAACTGTGTGGTTCTCCAGATGTTGTTAATCTGTAACTCTCAGCATATCTTGCCATTGGCAGGCCTCCCAACAGTCCTGATTAGGATTAATCCATCATCACACATTTTCAGCTGCTCCAGTTTGTCTCTCCTCCTACCACTTTCCCCCTTTGACCTCACCTTACTTCAATTGCTGCAAACTGAGTTCAAAATGCAAAAGTAGTTTGCACTCAACTTAGCAAGGGGAGAGGAGAAGAGGAAATCTTGCTTTTCTCAGTTGGCTCAGGCAAAAGCAAACAACTGCAGCCTCTTCTAGCTTGCTGCTCTTTCTTATTAATAATATTTGTGATCATGGACACACTCTGATGTTGCTTGGCTACACATGTCCCATTTTTCATTTGTGTAATGTCAGAGGGTATGCATTCACTGATGGGAGTTGCAGTCCAGCAACATCTAGAGCAGTGGTTCTCAACCTGTGGGTCCCCAGATGTTCGTGGACTTCAGCTCCCAGAAGCCCTGAGCATTGACCATAGTGGCTGGGGCTTCTGGGAGCTGAAATCCACAAACATCTGGGGACCCACAGGTTGAGAACCACTGATCTAGAGGGCCACCCAATTTGCCCCCCTTTCCCAAAGAGACCTGTAAGACCACGGGTAATGTAGAAGGAAATTATGGTAGTGTGTCACTTTTTATTATCTTCTTGTGTCAGCCTTTCATAACTTTGGGCCAACAAAGAAGGTTTTCAGCAGAGATATGAAAACAACTGTTTTAACAATAGGACATAATTTTTAACCACTTAACATGCTCATCCAAGCTTTGCAAATCTGACAGGAGATTTAAATACCTGCAAGACAGCATGTGCTACAAAACCAGAGGGGGAAACGCACACCCACACCCACGCCCACACACACCATCAAGCAAGCCTGGTACCTATCACTTTGTATAAACTAACCTTCATGATGAAACAACTCAAAATGTTTTGCAAGAGCTGGTCCCTTTCTCAATCAAAACCAAGTAAAATAGGTTAAGTAAACATGCAGGTGCTGACAGCCCTGCGTAACAGAAGGAAAAAACCTTGCTGACAGTCTGGAGTTAAGGCACACTAGCAAACCTGCTGTGGACAACCGAGACATTAAGACCAATTAGAGGGTGCCCCAAGACCACCAGTACGAGCAGCTATGGTCGCTTGAGGAAAGCGACAGCCTTGCAAACTTCCTTCTGAAATCCTTCTTGGCCTTTGGAAATGTAGGAGGCTAGTTTACCATCTATTTTTCTATAAGTAAGATCTGTCATATGTATATATACTTCCTTGAAAAGGCTTTGTTTTGTTTCTACAAAAGCAACATATATAGAAGATCCCCTCTTTACGTATCTGCACTGTTGACTATTTTAGATTTAGAATGCAGATGGACATGGTGATCTGGAGAGATCTAGCTGACTGTTCTTGGTTTTTAAACTTCTAAGCAGCCTGTCTGCATTAGGAAGCAAGTTGAATACTGTCTTGCATGCTGTTTTGTTGAATGAAATCATCTCACCAAAGCTGCTATTTTCTCCATGGTGGCAGGAGTGTGCAGTTATCCTGCCCCTCAGCACCAAGCTAATTCCTTTCCCCTCTCCTCCATAGCAAGCATTTTCAACCAAATTGCCAGATATTCATCACAGATATCTTACCTTATCCTTGCTTTACTCCCCGTCTGCACTCTAGCAGTGAAATAGATGAGAAGAACATTCCTAATCTGAATGATATTCCAGCCCATTCTTTCTTTCTGTTCCAAATTCTTATTACGTTTTTGTCCATGTAGAGTTTATATATGGTTGTTGTGTGTCTTCAAGTCATTCCTGAATCATGGCAATCCTATAGCAGAATTTTCGGGGCAAGATTTGTTCGGAGAGTGACTGCCTTTGCCTCTGAGGCTGAGAGAATGTGACTTGCCCACAGTCACCCAGTGGGTTTTCATGGCTGAGCAGGGATTAAAACTCTGGTCTCCACTTGTAGCCCAATGCTCAAAGCATCACATCATGCTGGTTCTCAGAGTTTATGTGTGCAAAGAGGAAATTACTGATAAGGTAATTTCTCACCTTGGCATAGGGTGAGGGATCTATTCAAAAGTAGATCTGGTGACATTCGGTTTATTGATCTAATTTCACTCTTTTGGGGAAGGACCTTCTTGGAGAGTGGATTGGAGCTGAAATGGATTAGAGCTCAAGCATCTTTGGGTGCTGATCACTGGGCAGAGAACCTGGAAGAGTGAGTGATACCTCTTACCAGCAAGATGTCTTTTTTAGTGAAAGAAATCAAAGAATTGTAGTTTATTAGTTATTAAAGAATTATGAATTAATTGATTGCCTCTTGAACCCACTGACCAGCTTTTCAGTGGGAATAATGCTTCTAGCAAGAAGAGGAAATCCATCCCTCTTTAATGAGCTGCTTCCAAATTAAAGGATGAAGAGTGGAACCTAAGGCAATCACCAGAATTGAATGCAGATGGTTCCTAGTGTTTTCTTGGAAAAAAGAACTAGTACCAAGTTCAGATCAGCTCTGGAAGAGCCTCCTTAAAGGAGAGCAGATGGTGGAAAAAAATATGGATGCAAAGTCAAAAAAATGAAACTCAATTCCATAATCAAAATATCTCATGATCTGATAGCAGATGTTTATCCTAACACATGCTTTGTACAGGGGCAAATGCACAGCTATCCCATCTTTGCAGTTAATTTTGTCAGACTCTTTTCTGGAAATGTCAGACTTCTTTTCTGGAAATGTTTGTTGGGCTTGCAGATGTGTTCTAAACTTCAGTATTAAGAGGAGAGGAAACTTACAAGATGAAGGGTAGACTTGCCGTTTCCACAAGTCCAGGTTCTTGTATCTAAAATGTTAAGTGCAGAGTGGGCCAATCTGATACATTCTGATGTAAATGAGAAAGCCTTTTTTTGGAAAGCTTACTTCATTCCTTTCCTTCTTTCTTTTCTGCATCTGCTGGCTTGATGCAGCATCAGCGACTTGGAGGAATGGCAAGCGATCAGCCAAAAGCAGGAAGGCAAATTTTTATCATTTCCTCCACCACCACCACCAGAGAGATTTTAAAGGTATTGAAATCTAAACCAGAAGCTGATTTGAATCTAAATGTCAAAGCACAGAATAGTACCTTGCAGTTAGAATCAAGAGTATCAGAGCTTCCTGATTTTGTTTTCCTTTTTGACTAATGCATTTGGACAAAGGGCTATCCCTTAATTCTCCATTTCCAGGCTGCCTTTGTCTGACTTCTTGCCATTCCATAAACTAGTCTGTGAAGTCTCTGATTTTTGTTGAGTTCCTCTAGAGTGGGAGAAAAAGCCGATCTTCAAAGGGAAAAACAGCATCAGCCACTGATTAAAGTGCAGCTTTAGCGTACTGCTCAAACACAACTGGGTGCATTTCACGTGGCCCATCTGATTAGAAGCGTGCAGAAAACTCAAAGGAAGGACTTCTTGTTCTTTTTCCACCAAGATGATCAACAGAATGATGAAAGTCTAAGAGACTTTTTTTTTTAATGGCAGCTGATTTGAAACACAAAATGCAATTGAAATAAGTGCGGTAAATCCAATTAGTCATTCTGCCTCTGTCCTTCTAGCCTTTCATTGAGTTTTAATAAGCTCCTTGGCCCTGTCTAGGACACAGACAAGAGAGCCGTACCTGAGCTAAAGGCTCCACAAAAAGCTATGCCTAGGATGGAGGATGTAGCATTACTCTTCTAGAAATGTAAAGCTTTCTCTTAGCAAGTGCTCCCTCCTCTGACCACTGGCAGAAATGCAAACCTGAAGCATAAGAGCACACAAGCAGAACCTTGGGGCATCTCCTTAGGTGCTGTATTTCACAGACTGGACACACTTTGGCAGTCTTCACCCCAGGCAGATTCCTTGTTCATACAACGGATGGGGACAACAGCAGGAAATGTTGGACACAGAGCCAAAATGATACAGCACTCCTCTCAGTTCCCTGATCATTGCTAGGCAGTTTCTCTGGCAGCTCCTAGATGTGCAACCAACTGTAGTCTGGATTAGAAAAGACACATCTTTGACACAAGAGAGAGTGTATGCCAATCGTATGTGAGACAACCAATAGGTACCACTTTTGGAGAGAGCTGCAATAGCTGGGCTTGCTCATGATCCCATCTGGCAAAAAGGGAGCAGGAAGTTACATGTTAGCAAAGGGCAGTCACAGCACAGGCTTGTTGTCTTCAAGGCATTATTTGAGTTCGCTTGCTGCCATGACATTAGGAAGGGCCGCTGCAAGGAGTTAGAGCAGCTTTTCCCAAACAGGTGCCCTTCAGATGTGTTGGACTTCCATTCCCGTTATACCCAGCCAGTGGCCATGGTGGCTGGGGATGATGGGAATTCTCCCAATACCTGCAGGTGGCATTGCCTTGGAGAGGGCTGCTCAAGCACATTCTCTGTGATAGCACCCAATGTGTGAAATGCTCGGCCAACATATACTTTTCAGTTCCCAGTACCAGTCTGTTTTGACGTATATAAAATCATGGTTCGTTAAAAAAACATAAAAGTCTGCAGTATAAAGTTATAACAGCCTGTGAGCAGAGTTTGGAAAACCCACTTTTTCTTCTATAGTTCCCCAGATCCCCCAGGATGGCATCACTGGCCATGCTAACAGAAGGATTCTGGGAGTTGTAGTTCAAAAAGTAACTTTTCAAGACCCTGCTCTTTGCTGGTTGCAGTGTTTTAGCCCTTGTACTCACTGTTATGATCAACTGGTGTAAGTACGCTTCAGCAGTCTGCTAAGTAGATCTCAGCCATGGTGGTTGTTAATTTGGATTTTAAACTTTATCTTTTCACTGTCTTGAGTTGCCTCTCATGGAAACAGGCAAGATATATGCTTTTAAAATAGATGTATTAATTATTATCGTGATTCAGGGAAGCTTCCTAGGAAATAAAAGGAAATGAATAATTACAACAGAAAAGCAATTCAAAATGAAAACATTAAAACTGTACAATTTAAATGAGTAACATCAGAATCATCAGAAGGATTTTTAAAAACTCAGATGATCAGAAACACAGTCAGTTTTACAAACTTGAGAAAAGAAAAAAAAATCCAGCAGCTAAATGTTGGACAAGGCTCTTTGGGGAAAATATTCCACCACTGAGAATTCCTTTCCCTTATCTGCCAGCCACTACTAAGCAGGAAACTGGAGGACTGGAATAGCCTTGAAAAAATGTTTGTGTATGTTCCCAGGATCTGGTGTGAAAATGAATGGCAGAAAAGAAGAGATTTTACTTGTCTTGTGTCTTTAGGACCATACTCAATGCAGTATCAAAATCCACAGCAGCCCATCACTGGATACTGTTCCTCTTTGGAAACCTATGACCTTATCTCTGGCCCTTTCGCACTACACAGTTATAGTACTACAATTCTGCTTTAATTGCTATGGCAACATCCTATGGAATCTTGAGATCTGAAGTTTAGGGACAGATATTTAGAATTCTCATCCAGAGAGCTCTAGGGTCTCACCAAATTATAAACATTCTATAGAATGTCGCTATGGCAGTTGAAGTGGAATCATAGTGCTACGATTATCAAGTGTGGAAGGATCCTTAAGCCCTTTCCGGACCTTACCTCTTTGAGGAGACATCCGGTGTGGATCCCAGCATCGGCCCTGCACAACAGGAGGGCTTCCCTCTGCACCAGCTGCCTCCAGGATCCAGGAATCGTGATGGCCCCACCTATTTTGCAACGCCGAGCCAGGTACTGTCCCAGGCTGTGCTGGAGCAAGAAGCACAGCCACAAGGAAGGTAAGTGTGGGCGTGCAGTGGGATGGTGGCACAATTAGCAGTAACTGATGGGGAAAATCTGTCAGTGATTTGCTGCGCAATCGTGACACCTGAGGACAAGAGAAGGATGGCCCTATGATGATGTGCATAAGTGTCGTCACTGTCCTGTCCTTCTCTAGTCCCTATGGCAGGTTGGGAGGGTGGAGTGGAAACAGCCTTAGAGTCAGATGGCCAACGTTGCGAGTCACGTTTCCCAGTAATAGTCATGTAGAAGCCCATCTTACTGGTTCTGTCATAAACGGACTGGCTTTATATTGTTTTCCATTAGCTGGAGACATTCATGTAGTATCCTTCTGCCACATAGGCAGAACATTAAATACTCATGCCATGTTATCTGGTTGCAAATAGACAAGGCAAACAGATACTAGTTCCATTTATGGATCAATTTTTCATCATTAAGAGATGGATTTTGCAGGGCCCATGATCCAAAAGTGCCAAGTTATATGAAATACTTAAAAACTAAAATTAAGTGGGAAATTTCAGACTTCTGGATTTTTTACTTAACTAGCTATTGAAAAGCAGCAGGTCACATATAGGTTTTAAGAGAGAGAGAGAGAAGAGAGAGAGAGATTACTAAGTACAGCAATACAACTGTTAGGAAGTACATACTCCAGGGCAGTGAATATAGCAGAATACGTACAAGCAATTTTCATGGCCCATTGTTTACTGCAGAGAAGGGTCTAAGCGAAGGTCAAGCAAAATTGTCCTGGAAATATCATCAATGTTACATTAAGTGGTCACTTGAACTAAAGGTTGCTTATTACCAGTGTCTACAAGAGCTGGAGCTATTCACTCCCAGATAATCATCTTGTTTTATTTTTCTATTTATTTATTGGGTAAATCGAACTAATAAAAACACAAACCATGACTGTCATGGGAACACTCCAAAGAGGAAAGATCCAGAAAGGAGGGAAAATGCTGGCGTCAACTGCATCTCATTCAGAAATCAATCAATACAGTTTAACACAAACGGCCCTTGAACGTTCTATGCTTTGTTTCTCTGGGGAAAGGATTATTTTCTGTCAGTCTCTGAGTCTTAGTCTTGTGTGTGTGGAGCGGGGGGAGGCTGTATACATTCTTCTTCTGGCCTTATTTATTTTCTGTCTGGTTCCTCACATCCCACAGAAGACTACACAAAACTTAAGGGGTCTTTCATGTTTACGCCATTATAGTACTATGATTCCACTTTAACTACTATGGCAACATCCTATGGAATATTTAGAATTCTCTGCCGGAGAACTGTAGTGCCTCACCAATCTGTAAGATTATTATTTGGATGTTTTATTTATCTTTTTGAGATTTTTGTAAATTTTTAAATTATTTTTATACAGTTTTGTGTGGTGATTGTAACTGTTTTTACATTTTATTGTTAAGGTTTTTTAACTGAGTCTCTCTGGGAGCCATCTTGGGTCCCACTTTGGGAGAAAGGTGGCATACAAATTGAATGAATGAATGAATGAATGAATGAATGAATGAATGAATGAATGACTGCCCTAGGATTTCACAGGATGTTGCCATGGCAATTAAAGTGTAACTATAACAGTGTAATGTGAAAGGACTACACAAAGACTGGAAAGAATATCTTTGGTCTGATCAAGATGGCTTTAAACTAAATCATTGGGGTTTGGAAATGATAGCTCAAACATCAGCCCAAGGACAAATCTGAACACACGAATGTGAATTCTAGAGAATCTGAGGGGAAGAATGGGATCTACAGAAAAACTGACAGGAAGTTAACAGGTGAGAACCAACAAATCTTCAAATGTCTATACACCAGTGCATAGAATCTGGGGAACAAATAAGATAAGCCTGAAGTCCTACTGCATGAAGGTAAATAGTCAAGGTAGACATAACAGAGACCTGGTGGGTGCCAAAAATAGAATATTACAATTGAACAGTATAACCTATTGCAAAAGAATAGATGTGGCAGAAAAGAGTGGAGAGTAGCATTCTTTGTCAAAGACAAATTTAGTTGTAAAGAAATCCATGAAAGTGGTCACAGTGGCCCAGGTGAGAACATCTGGGTGAAAGTAAATAGAGAAATAGATAAATGCAAAATTGTGGAAGGAGTTTGCTGCAGAGCACCTGAGCAAAAAGGGGTGGTGGATAATGCTTTTCAGAAATTTCAAAGATGCAAGAATGAATAGTTATGAGGGACTTCAATTACCCTAATATCTGCTGAGAGACTAACTCTGCTAAGCATAGGCTCTCCAACAAATTCCTAAAGTGCCTTGCAGATAATTTCTTATTTCAAAAGGTAGAAAAATGAACAAGGGTATTTGTGATCCTGGACTTGATCCTACTGAATAAGAAGACATTGGTCATTGGAATCAAATAGTTGGTCCTGCAGGGGGAAGTGGTAATGTAATGTTAGAATTCACAATTGTGGGATGAGGCAAAGAAAAAGATAGTCAAACATGGACCTTGGACTTCAAGAAAGCTGATTTTAACAAATTTAGAGAATTATTGGGTAGAATCCCATGGCTAGACATGGTAAAGGAAAAAGGCATTTGACAAGGGTGGGAATTCTTGAAAAAGGAGTTGCAAAAAGCAAACAATCTCATGGGAGAAGAAATATGGGAAACATCTAGCATAGCTAATGTGGATGCACATCAAACTCAGGGAAGAAGTGAAAAGAAAATGGAGTATGTACATAGAATGAACGGAAGGACAAATCATCAAGGGAGAGTACAGATGTGTAGCCCAAGCTTGCAAGAATAGTACAAGAAAAGCTAAAGCTCAAAACAAGTTGAGACTGGCTAGGTAAGCAAAGAGCAACAAAAAGAGATCCCCCCCAGGTGCATTCATGGCAAGAGAATGACCAAGGAGACAGAAGGGCCATTGTTCAATAAGGATGGCAAAACGTTAAAAGATCACAATGAAAAGGCAGAACTACTCAATACCTATTTTGTTTTAGTTCCCCCCCCCAAAATGAGAACTGTGTATTCCCATGAAGCAGCAGAGACCATAGCAAAGGATCTGGATTGCAGATCAAGACTGATAAGGAGATAGTCAGGAATTACCTAACTAACCTAAATGAATTCAAATTGGCAGGGTCAGATAAAATGCATCCCAAAACACTGAAGGAACTTGCTGATGTGCTCTCTGAACTGCTTGCCATCATTTTTGAGAAATCATGGAGAATAGGTGAAGTGCCAAAGGACTGGAGAAGGGCAAACATTGTCCCTCTCTTCAAAAAAGGCAAAAAAGAAGATCCAAGAGACTACATATCAGTCAGCCTAACCTCAATGCTAGGAAAAATGTTAGAATAGATTATACAGGAGTCTGTCTACAAGCATCTTGATGACAATACAGTGATCAGTAGGAGCCCACATGGGTTTGTCAAGAACAAATTCTGCCAAACTAATCTTATCTTTTTCCCCCAGATAGATCTATAACTGGTTGGAAAACCATGCTCAAGGAGTCATTATCAATGGCTATGCTTCAAACTGGAAGGAGGCCTTGAGTGGAGTGCCTCAGGTTTCCGTCCTAGGGCTGTTACTCTTCAACATTTTTAGCAATGACTTAGATGACAGAGTAGAGGGAATACTTATCAAGTTTGCAGATAACACAAACTGATGTGTGTGTGTGTGGTTGTGTGGCTGACACACTGGAAAAAAGGAACAGAGTTCAAAAAGATTTGGATAAATTAAAGAAATTAGGCAGAAACTAATAAAAGGATGTTCAATAGGGACAACTGCAAAATTCTACTTTCAGCCCCCTCAAAGCAAATGCACATATATACGGTAGGACATACATGGCTGGGCAATACTACATGTGAAAGGGCCTTGGGATTATTGTTGAACATAAGCCATCAGTGTGATGCTGTAGCAAAGAAGGTGAAGCATAGTTTCCAAGTTGAGAGAAGTATTAGTCTCACTGTATTCTGAGCTGGTCAGGCCTCATCTAGAGCACACTGTTCAATTCTAGGCACCTCGTTTTAAGGAGGATAAGAGAAGTTGGAGCAAGTTCAGCAAAAGGCAACAAGGATGACAAGAGGTAAGGAGAACAAAACATATGAAGAAAGGTTGAGGGAGCTAGACATGTTCAACCTCGTGGACAGAAGACTGAGAGGTGACATGACTGCGTTCTTTGCATACCTCAAGAGCTGTCATAGAGAGAAGGGTACAGACCTGTTCTCTGCTGATCCCAGAGGGTTGGACCAAATCTGATGATTTAAAGTTACAGAAGAGTAGGTTTCGAAGGAACATAAGAAGTAACTTCTCGACAGTAAGAGTGGTTTGGCAATTTAATCAAATCCCTAGAAAAGTGGTGGGGTCTCCTTCTCTAGATGTCTTCAAAAAGAGGCTGGACAGCTGCCTCCTGGGGCAGCAGCTGCCTGATGATTTAGCTAAAGATCCTGCACTGAGCCAAGAGTAGGACTTAATGGTCCACAAGCCCCTTACAAATATATGATTCTGTGACTCAATGGCCCTAAGTATAATGCCAGATCATTTTTTACCAATGTGACTGTTTCTTTCTCTATTCCTAGGACAAGACTGTTTACTGATGCATTGTGTGTAAATCATTCTCATACATTTTAAAGATTTCCCAAATGCAAAATCATACTATCTACTGTGAACTAGCTTCTCTTCTCTATGGAACTCAAACATTTTACTTTTTTGTACTACTAGTCCCAGAATCTCTTGGCTTAGCCAATGAGACCATCTGCTGGGGGATTCTGGGAGTTGTAGTACAATAAAATAACTTTTTGCTGAGCTCTACTTTTGTCCAACACAAATGTAGTGCATGCTAGAAAGGTGTCTGTGGACTACAATCAAAACTAGGACCACTGAGGCTAAAGCTGCCTTTTAACAACCTATTTATTCAAACCTAAGGGGACCCAGCTCTTTTATATGGATTAACTTAATTATATTTTGTATTCCCTTCTACATCAAGCAGAATCAGAATAGGGGAATGATACAAGAGGACAAAACTGCTGAAGCTCAGAACAAAGGCCAATCTTTTTCTCCTTTAATCCTCTCCCAATAAGACCCATGAGGATAAGGGATAGTAAGATCACCTTAGTAGGGAACATGAATTCATGATTTAAACTCAGGTTGTGGCATTTGATTTATCTTTGTTCAGCACTAAGTTCATCATTGGTTACAGTCTCCTAGGGCATGTTTTTAATATGTACGCATAACAAACTAAGGCTATCATCCTGTTCTACATTATACTTCAATGAATACAATGCGGCATACTTCTAACTAGACATGCATAGGATTGTGGTGTGCAGCTTTTTAATGCAAAGCACAAGCAGAGTGTTCACACTGGGAAAGGAGGAAAACAGTTGGTGAAAAGAGACATTCAGCTGCTGTCTTATCACTCCCAGCCACCTTTTTCCCACCAAGTCTATGATTGGATGGTCTGTCCATTTACAGCATCTATTCAAAGTCTTTTTGACTCTGACATTGACATATATCACAGCTTATAAAATGAAAACTTGCCACAGTGAAACCTTGTATCAGCCATATAATGGTATGGTCAGATTCAGGATGCATGTAAACAACTTCAGTTAAAGAGAAAGTGAAGTCTGGATGATCTTGTAGTATTTTATAAAACAAGATTGAGCCTCAGGATCACTTCATTTTTCTCTAAGCTCTTCTGTTTTAATTGTTTGTTTTGTTATTTGCTTTTCTGAAGCAGTCTTCACATAGGTCTGAAATATAGCCACTGGTTACACATTAAACACATCACATCTGGTAGACTCGGCCACATACGCTTCAGACAACTTTAATACTTTTTCAAGTCCCTTTTCAAGGGCAAAGGCATAAGACTGATACACAAAATCTACTATCAACAGTACCATACTGGTCGCCTTTACAGCTTTGTCTGTTTAAAATCTGTCTGCATGAGAATTTCTGCTCAGGAAAGCGGGATGTGTTCTCTCCCAATGTTTTTAAAATGCTAATAATAAAAATACAGGCTTATGACATAGGTCTGCATATTTATTGCAATGGGCTGTAAACTTAGCTGTTCTTTCCCATTTTTTTGTAATATTATTTCCCCTGTGGATGAGTTGTAGACCCTTCTGCCTTCCTTCCTTCCTTCCTTGTGATACTCATAAAACAGTGCATATGTGTGGATTAATATGTTTTACCTCACCTTTGATTTATTTGCAAATATCACCCGTAAAGCAAAAACGTAAGAGCAGCAAACAAACTGTGTGGAAAAAGAACTGCCTTTGAGGCATGAAATACCAAACTTTTCAATATTCAGAGACTATGCTGTCCCCACAAACTTATTAGAGGCTGTGACGATAGTCTCAGGAAATAGGGGAAGGACGGCACTTTTTCTGTTCTTTTTCATAGGCAGAGGCTGGTTCTCTGTGCTTGTGACAACTGTACAAAATTCAATAGAAAAACCTTTCCCCATCCCATCATCTCCATGTTTCCAAGTCTTCTGTTGACTTCAGTCTGTTATTAGTTAAAGAGATTACTTTTCTACTCATTTAGAAGCATGGCAACAGAAAAATACCCAGGACAGATTATGTTTTAAATTAATAAGTACCTTCTCAGATATACCTCCCAAAATACATTTTATTTGAAGATGAAGATTCACTTATTCAAAAATCACAAGTGACGTCTGCTAAAAAAAGCAATATTCTAAACTTTTAATATAAACAAGTTTCTTAGCTGTTAATTGTGTTGTCAACACACTGCACAATTCAGGAGACTCAAAGGGAAGGTGACATTTTATTTAATCATTTGAAAATTTATATCCCACTTTTCTTCCACCATGGATCTCAAGTCAGCCTTAAATTGGGATTTCCAAGCAGTGTCCCCTTAACCAAGAGCTCTTCAGTTTGAGCAAATTGGTTGTATCATATGAACTCTTAGACCACATCTGATGGAACAAACATGCAAATAGAAACATAATTGATAATGAACACATCTCAGTGGTTTAACATTTATGTTCTGACAAGACAGCTCCTTCAAAAGGTGTCTGAATTCATACAAGGCATTTTCATAGTACTTGGTCATTTCTGCACTAGGCTGTTATAGCGCTATGATTCCACTTTCAACACCCTATGGAATCCTGGGGTTTGCAGTTTCGGGAGGGGCTGACTAGAAATGGCCCTTGTCGGGTGGTTGAAGCCCCTGCCATGGGAAATGAGTATGGTCTCCTTGATGCGAATTGGGGGCTATATATTTAACCACTGCATAAGTAGTTACTACCCACCCCTGCTACGCTTTGCTGTAATTGTTACAAAGTATCTATTGCTAACTGCTTATTGCAACAATGTATCTAGTGAGGGGGGAAGAAAATATAAGGGTGAAAATGAACATGTAGCCTTGGAGGGGCTTGTTGTTTTGGGGAAATTAGTGCTGGTCCCTCCCGAAACTGCAAACCCCAGGATTCCATAGCATGTTGCAAGTGGAATCATAGCTCTATAACAGGCTAGTGCGGAAATGGCCTTGGAATCCCTTGGAAATGGAAACTGATCTTTTAGAGAGGTGATAGCCCTCCCTCTTACAAATATGAGTTTTTCAAAACCAAAATTGAACTTATCATGTTGGTTACCTATTTACCTTTTTTAAAAAAATGTGGCCCCTGAAAACTCCTGGAGCAGAAAAAATTGGCCACCAGACCCATCAAAACTGCCCACCCTGGCTTAGAAGTTCAAAACAGACTTTTTAGGCCAGATTTGCAGCTGAAGCTGGGGAAGTTGCGGATGTTTCCAGCATTCATTTTCTCTCCCAGCAATTGCTTTAATGGGTTGGAGCTCCTGGGAGACCATTTGACTTTTGCTCATGTCTGTGCCATTCTTCCTTATAAGTGCTGACTGGACAAAAGCTGTCAACAACCTGCGTTCGGTATTATCTCAAGCAAAGGGAAATAAAGTGACATCTGATCTGTCGAGAGGAAGGTGGGGATTTTGTTTTGAAAAATAAGAAGCAAAAATGTTCTGTGCAGAATCAATAGTCGAATCAATATTTTGGCCCCCCTCCAAAAGCTTGGCTTGGCCTGAGCTCCAACAGCCCCTTCCCTCCCCCACTGCTGTTACAGCAATCATCCATTAAAGGGAATGAAGGGTACTTACTCTGCCAGTTCCATTTCTTTGGTAAGTGTTTCTGTAGCAATACAGTAATGATTATTTTGCAGTATTGCCATTTTAATAATTAAAATAAAGCACTGAGCATTATACTCACTACTCTGTGGGAAACACTTCCCAGTAAGAAAGGCCTGCAGAAAGCATAATTCACATTAGTGAGGAGATGCCTCTGCAGAGTAAAAGCCTAGGGTGGAAATATAAAGGTGACCCTGACTGACTCACCCTCTTTCTGAAGCAGAATCAACAATCAAGCTTTCAAAAAAAAAAAAAATTGTATGAGGTGTTTTTCACGTTTACTGCTTTCTTCACTGTTTTTCCTAATCTATGCTCATAGGTGATTTGCTTTTTTTTAAAAAAAGCAGCGGAGGTGAAAGGGGAGAACAACAGAGACCCTTGAATAAGAAAAGGTTTTCACTAAACAAAAATTAGGATCAAACCATACACAAACAAACTTTAATTAAGCTCGCACTTACAAAAATGTGTCCTCGAGGTGAGTTACATTATAAATGAAATCAGTTGTTCAGAATGCAATCCACATTTCAGCAAAGGCAAAGATAAAATTCCAGTTAATACCAATAGCATAAAGGGCTACCTTAAGGTAGACTGTATACCTTCCCTTTAAAATACACACCACTGAGAGGTGAAGCGGGACTGCTTTAGGCCATTGCCTTTGGCTTGCTTTCCTGTCGGCCTCTATGCTACCCAGCAGGCAGGGTGCTGTGAACCACTCTTGCTCTCAGCGCTGCCACTCTGGGAATTACTTCATCTTCTAGCTTCTGCTTGCATATAGTTGGGAGCAAAGAAAAGAAAAGATGAGGCTATTAATAGCTGTGTTTCAAGAGAGAAAGAACTATGCCATTCTGCAAATGTTTTTAGCTGTGGCTTCTCCCACCCTGTGCTCAGGCTCCATTGACTTCTTCTGGTTAGTTAATGTCCCTTCATGGGAGAAAAGTTCCATATTCAGGACCCTGGCTCAAAGATTCTCTTTAGCTATGCAGGTCTATGCAAGAAATAAAGAAATGTAGTTTTAAATGCTTTTCAAATTGACTATATCCAGGTATGAAGGTACTTCAACTTTCCTGTCTTTTTTCATGGCACTTGTGAACAGATGTTCCAAATGTTGTACATTTTTAGTTTTATACCCAAAGTTGTAACCATTTTGGAATGTCTTCCTTTTAAAAAAAAATCCCACATTTTAATCTTTCTTTATATGAAAATGCCTGTCAAGTAATGTCTCGATGGTATCCTTTTGCCACTCCTAGTGCAGTCAAGTGCAAGAGAGTAAAAGATGCCTATGTGTTTTAGAGTCATATAGAAAAGAGAATATCATAAAGGCTACACCTGCTGAAATTCAGTTTTCTATATAACATTTAAAGGAATGTCTCCTCTTGTGCTTGGCCACCATCCTTAAACACTATAAACAGGTGCAGTTCTCTTATTTCAATAATCTTCCTTCACCATCACCATGAGCACATATGGTACGGCCAGGAATCGCAGGTCACATTCTGAGGATCTATGATAAAGAGCTAATCTGTCTAAAGCTAAACAGGTCTGGTCCTGCTTAAACAGAGGTTGGATGGGCATCTTTCAGGAGTGTTTTAGTGGTGCATTCTTGTATGGTGGGTTTGGACTACATGGTCTTTGTGATCCCTCCCAACTATAAGATTCTATGGGTTTTGTAATTTCATGGACTGGAGAGCACGTGGTAAATGTACACATGATACATTGGTTTCTCTGTAAAGGAAGAGTCAGAGCTCAGTGGGACTGCACTTGTTTTGCACGCAGAAGGACTATGATCTAGTCCAGATAGGGCTAGAAAAAGTCGTACCTGAAATCCTGAAGAATCACTGTCACTATGTGTAAATGATACCAGGCTATAGGGACTAAGTGTCAAGACTCATCATGAGGCAGCCTCCAGAATTCCTGTTTTTCCTATGCTCCATGATCAGGCATATTGAACCCCACACACTCACTTGCCTGGGTTGGCAAGCAGGGCTTTTGGCATCACACAGATGCCTCCCTATCTGGGAGGTCTGACAATACTTAAACATGTAAGAAACTTTGAACGTGTAAGAAATAGTAGGTGTCCATTTTCTTTTTTTGTAACCTTCTCCACATACAAATGAGAGAAGAAGCTGCCTATCTCCCAAATCCCATGCCAGAGAGGCAGTGATAGTAATTGATAGTAATTACCAAAATAATGGCTAGTTGTTAGGTCATACCAGCATTTATGAACCCCCTATCATAATATGATATGGGAATCATATAGCCTGAGGTCCACAAGCAGTCTTTTGGAGGGTCTAGTGTGGTCCTTCGGATCTCCAACTACCTTTCAAAGGTCTTGGTACTATGCCCCAATTCTTTTGGCCAAAAATCACTCAAAATGTTTCTAAAAGCATATAAAAAATAAAAAATAAATAAAAAATATAGTTCCCCAGAACAGCCTGAGAGGCAACTAAAAGAGAGGTGTTCTCACTTCCCATCATCCAAAATGGCAGCTGCAATTGCACTCAAAATGACAGTGCAATCCTCTGTAGATTAACCAAAAATCCAGGGCAGCCCTCCAGGCTCTAGACTGCATGTCCACCCCTGCCATAATGGAAGAAGTTACAGTATATTCATTTTTTAAAAAATCATCAGTATTAATATTAGCATCCCACCTTTCACCTCCACTGGATTCAAGGCAGCTTACAACAGTTAAAGCAATCATTGTTTAAAACTTCCCAGCATACAAAAGTAAAAAAGTAACTAAACTATCCAAACATTAAAGCCAGTTAAAAATTTAAACCATTTTTTAAAAAAGAAAAATAGAAAAAAAATAGAATATCCAGCATGTTATACAGTTCCTGTTCCCCTAACCAATCAGTGGTTAAAGGCTTACTGAAACAAAAAGGTCTCCACCTGCTGGCAGAAAGACAGTAAGGTGGGTGCCAGTGTAACATCTCTGGGAAGAAAGTTCCAGAACCTTGGAACAGCCTTTGAGAAAGCCCTCTCCCATGTTCCCATCAAATATGCCTCTGAAATTGATGGGACAGAGAGAAGGGTCTCCCCAGAAGATCTTAAACACAGTTGATATAGAAGAATATGGTCCTTCAAATTACCTGTACCTGAGCAGTACAGAGCTCTACAGGTCATAACTAGTACTTGGAGCTATTCCTGGGGACAGACCAGCAGACAGTGGAGCTGTTGCAACAAGGGAGTTGTGTGCTCCCCGTATCCAGCCGCAGTTAACAATCTCACTGCAGCTCTTTGGACTACTTGAAGTTTCTGGACATTCTTCAAACGCAACCCTATATAGAGTACATTACAGTAATCCAAAAATTCTATCAGTGCCTCCTTTCTTTGGGAAAACAGATGAGACTGGAAAGAAGTGCTATCTACTTCACTAAAATAGGGTCCCTCCCCTTCAAAAGGGCAAAATACCGCTACAAAAGTTAAACACTTCTCTAATTTTTTAACAGCACAAGGCACTGGTGAAATACTTTCCCTCAGTTCTGTCAGTTCCACTAGAATCTTTGGGATATCAATATAGGTAAAGCAAAAAAAGTCTTTTCCCTGACTTTCATCAGTTTCATGAGAGACCAAAAGGGCAAAGATAATGATGTGGAAGGAGTGGGGTTGGTAGACAGACTAACCAGGTCATGATAGAATTGTATGTGAAATTAGTCACAGGGCACTGTGGGCCAGTATCTAGAGAAGGCAAATGGGGGTGGGAGTGGAGGGCTGTGGTGACAAAGAGAAAGAAGCATAACTTGTGGACAGCGGCAATGTGTATTAACTGATGTGGAAGAAGATCATTAAGCTACTTAAAAATGCATGGGTGACTTCACCCTTAGATTTACAGCCCCTTCTTGAAGGCAGGCAACAAAAGACAAAAATATATTCATCAGAATCCTATATCATTTTTTACTGGATATAACCTTATGTAAGCTAAGTAGTAGAGGGGCTAAGAAACCCTGAGGGTTTCTGCACTAGACTGTTATAGTGCTATTATTCCACTTTCAACACTCTATGGCAGTGGTTCTCAACCTGTGGGTCCCCAGATGTTTGTGGACTTCAGCTCCCAGAAGCCCCAGCCACTATGGTCAGTGCTCGGGGCTTCTGGGAGCTGAAGTCCGAGAACATCTGGGGACCCACAGGTTGAGAACCACTGCTCTATGGAATCCTGGGGTTTGCAGTTTAGGGAGGGGCCTCAAACTGCAAACCCCAGGATTCCATAGGGTGTTGAAAGTGGAATAATAGCAGTCTGGTGTGGAAATGGCTCCTGCTAACGAATTGTGAAGATGTGTATCAAGACACCAGCAAGAGTAAAACCGCAGCAGGCCTCTACTGGATACAGACATTAAGAAATTGCCCTGTTCTAGTTCCCGCATTTGTAAGTCCACTTATCAAGATGTTGCCTCCATACAGAACTCCAGCCACCCTCTTTAACATCAACCATTGACTGAATAAATGCCTTTCACATCACATCTGGAACACTGCACTAGATATCATTCTGGAAATTGACCCGTCTGTGTCCTGTAATGGAAGCTCCAGATCTGAGCTAGTGTGTCTCTGCACCCATTACCTTTAGCGCATGCAGAAAATATGGTATGCAGAGAGAAATTAAGGCACAATCAAACAGCTTACTAGAGAGGAAAGAAAAGCATTTTCACTTGTGCCAGGGACACTATAGGAAGCAAGACAATGAGCCTGAATCATCACAGCCATTAAGCAGTTACAATAACTAACAAAGTAAAACAATTGCCTTATTAATTAATTTGGAAATTTGCCAACAAAGAGGGGCAATATGATTACATTTTTTTAAAACAAATGTGATTGACTGAAGTTGGAATCTCATTAATTCTTCTCCAAAATTAAATTATTACTTAAATGTTTAATTAATTAAATGAGCCACAATGGTAAAGAGCCCGCAAAGTTTACATTGCCCTGTCAGCGATTTAAGCAGATTGTGGTTAACTTGAATTTTTGTCACCTTTTGTTTTAGTACTACAAGGATTGGGAAACTACAAGGTTTGGATCAGAAGTAGTACAGCAAACTTGGGAGGGAAGGTCTTTTCTGCATCCAGATTGTTCTCTTCCATTCTATGACAGACACTTTGTAGAGGCTCTTCATCTGTCCCTACATTTTTAAACTGTTAAATCCTAGGATTTTTGTTCCAAGTCATGTGGAAATCAGTAAGCTAAGCAGAAGGGTAATGAAATAGAGACAAAGAGAAACCAAGAAAAGGGTATTTGGTGGGGTGTGTGAGTTTTGTTTGTTTTTTTCTTCAAAAATTCATGCAGCTATTTCCTTTTCTTCCTAGCTCAAAACAGGGGCTATGAGGGTGAGTAAAATAATAGATAGGACCTTTCCCCCTTAGTTAGTCTTTTAGTGGAGCGATTTAACATACATTTAAGAGACAATTTAAACTTAATTGTTTAGAAAGTCTCCTTTCAATGTAAATACAGTTGAACTAATTTGTTAGCTTAACATGTTAAACCTATCCTGCTGACTTTCCCACTTCTGTCTTTAAAACCTTGAGACCTCTCCATTCTTTACCATCATTTGCTTTAAAAAAAAAAACATCTTCAAGGATAGTTTCTTAACACAGCAGTGACCTTGGCAGTGATGTATTTAAGTCTTTTACTCCAAGTCTCAAGTCAAGTCAGGTCAAGTCTCTACATTTAAGTCTCAAATCAAGTCTCAAGTCCTTGCAAGATACTTTCCAGTCAAGTCTCTAGTCTAGGAGCCAAATTTATACCACAACCTATATTCCAGAATGTCTGGACAGAGTTGAATAAAGTTATGCAGCCTCAGAAGTAAGGAATAGGATCCTTCTTACTCCCCCTTCTGAAAGCTGGAGGATTTTGGTATCAGTCTGCAGTTTCAGAAGTGGGGAATAGGATTCTTCTTAACTTCCCATTTGTGAAGCTGGAAGCTTTTTTTCAAAATAGGGAATAGGATCCTTCCACTGAGACTTCAAAAGCTTTCAAAGGAAGGAACCTTCCTCCCCGAGCCTGTTGCTTAACACACTTGCTGTTCCCCTCTGAGAAATACACCCACAATTTAGGCTTGAGACAGATTGTCACATGAAAAATTGGCAAAAAGAGATGGAAGTGTTGTTCAAGTCACAAAGTTTCTGGACAAATGTCTTGTGTTACTGAACCAAGGCAGCAAGTCGTTTACTAAAAATACAGAAGTCATGAGTCAAGGTGAGTTAGTGCATCATTTATTGCTGACTCACGTCCAAGTCAAGCCTCTGAAGCAACTTATGCCTGATTTGAGTCCGAGGCCATTTCCACATGAGACTGTTATAGTGCTATGAATCCACTTTCAACATCCTATGGTATCCTGGGGTTTGCAGTTGAGGGAGGGGCTAGCCAGCCCCTCCCTAAACTTCAAATCCCAGAATTCCATAGGATGTTGAAAGTGGAATCGTAGTGCTATAACAGTCTCATGCGGCAATGGTCTGAGTCAATTGACTCGAGTCTACATCACTGGATCTTAGCTACCTTTTTTTGGACAGTAGTATACATTATGATCTACCAATAAAGAAGGGCAAACAAATACCCCCCTTCCATGCTTAGCACCAAAATTTTGCAAATAATCCCCACCAACATATTCCCAACCTACAGTTTCTTAAATATTTTAAACAATCTTTACTCTTTCCTATGTATTTTCTGTTTTCCCTAAGTATCAAAAGTCCAATTTTCCAAGCTGGACATGAGGATTAATTTTGCCTTCACACAAGGCCTTTCAGTTGACTTGAATAGGTATGAGAAAAACAGAAGACACTGCTTTAATCTATGCAGCTACACAGTTAAGCACTCTCCAAGGTTTTATGTGCAGGTTTTGTAAAAGCTCCAGATAGATAGATAAGATTAGGTAGCGTGTTATCAGAGCCAGATTCACTAATACCTCATGAGCAGATGAAAAAAGCCATTGACAGACAATTAAAGTGTAACAAAATTACTGACAAGGAAATGGTTGGCTAGCAGACCTGTAACAATTAGTAAAAGAGTTTAAATCAAATATTTTATATCTGTCTCAACACTGAATGAGCCAGTTCCCATCTCTTCTTTCCTGCAATTACAGCACTCTTATTCATGTTGTCTGACTGAAGAAATTGTCTCTCACACACGTTTCTGCTTCCACTTCCACTCAAGTATCTCAATTTTCTGACTCTTCTATTGCACAAAATCAACCAACCTATTACTGAGGCATTTGTCAACAGCCATTCTTGAAAGCAAGGGCCTGCAAATCTGAAGAGGGCATGTTGTTTCGAAAAATAATGAAATTTTCTCTGTGTGTGATTTGGATATAGGTGGCAATAGTAATAATATACATGCTTGAAAAATCCATAAATGTAAGGATGCAAATTGATCAAGCAGGATCGTTTTCAATACAACCTACTCACCTGCCTAATTGTTTTGACTGATGTTCCTGCTTTATTCTTAGTCTGCTGTTCTTGTTCTCATTGGATACATGTGAAAGTTCTAAGATCTGTGGTATTACTTTTTTGGGAGAGGGTAATAACAGCAACAACAACAGCCTCACTCTTAAAACTAGAAATTCCCCTTTTCCAATCTGAACTCAAAAATCTTGAGAAGTCCATCCTCTAGAGGTGAGAGGGTCACATAGGCTAGATTATGAGCCTTGGCTCCATCCTGTGTTTTAACATGCAGGTAAAAAAACGGGAGCTTCCTCCTTGCTTTGCAACTGTTATAACATTCCTTGTTTTAAGGTAGCAGAGGCCCTTTTTGCACCTTACCCTATCCTGAGACATCCAGTGTGGGTTCCAGCATCGACCCTGCTGGGAGGGGAGCATGGCAGGAGTGCTCCCCTCTGCACTGGCTGCCTTCAGGATCCAGGAAACATGATCGCCACACCTCTTCCTGCTGAAGCTTAGCCTGGTACTGTCCCAGGCTGCTCTGGGGCAGGAAGCATAACCATTGCACTTCCAGGGCCTCTACAAGGAAGGTAAGTGTGGGTGCACAGTGGGATGGTGGCATGATTGCCAGTCATTGATGGAGAAAATCTGTCAATTATTTGCAGTGCAGTTGCTCTGCCTGGGCACGGGAGAAGGAGAAGACTGCAATGACATTGTGCATAAGCATCATCGCAGTCCTGTCCTTCTCCCATCCCTATGGCGGGTTGGGAGGCTAGAGCAGAAAGGGCCAGACTCTCTGACGAAATCAATAAACCTAAGACTCTGTTCAATTATCACATACTATCTGAAAATAATAAATAGATTGGGCCAGTTTGATGTTGATTGGCACAATTTAATGTTGATAGATATCAGACAGATAGGATGTGCTTTGAACTAAAGATTAATTGTTTTTCTGAATGTTTACATGAGGAAACCCACTTGTTTAGTGGATATAAGATGGGTGCAGAGAAATCTGTCTTGTCCTACTTTGGACCTCCACAAGGTCTATTTCTGCTGCAGAAAGAAATCTTGATTTTCCTTAACTCCTTGCTCACATTGCTTTCTAATCAGGGCTATATGCTAGGCAGCAAATCTCACTCTTGTGACAGAGGTGATTCATAGGAACATAGAAAGCTGCCTTATATCAAAGCAAATCATTAATTCCTAGAACTCAGTATTCTAGAACAGTGCTATTCAAAGTCTTGGTCACTGACAAGTTTGGAAGGAAGGAAGGAAGGAAGGAAGGAAGGAAGGAAGGAAGGAAGGAAGGAAGGAAGGAAGGAAGGAAGGATTGTAGGTAATAGACACAAACTCTGGTCCCTGCCACAGTGTGCATGGGGGAATGCCAGTCTTCCACATCAGATAGCTTGAGATGTGCTAATTTCATGGAGTTGAACTCAGAATCTGGAAAAGACAGTACAACTAATAATATTACCTGTAACATGTTACCTGTGGTGCTGCATTTTGCAAATAATATCATGACTAATAACATTGCTATTTTCCCCAAGTATTGAAAAACATTTATTTGTTGTCCAGGGCAGACAAAAAAATGCTTCCTGAAACATTTTGAGAGGATCTCCCCCTGCCCCTTCAAGTCAGGCCATTTCTTACTTTTAAAGACTACTACTACTACTACTACTTCTTCTTCTTTTAAGTGATTTTATTGCAGTTCCAACATATAAAACAAACAATTATCATGGTATTCTTAATTGTCATATTACAACTGTAATTTCCTCTCTGGATTACAGTTTTTATCATTCCATTGAAGAGTTATCAATGTATCACAATAAACTGTTAGTATTATCTACTTAATTTGTTAGTTCCTGTTTTTCTACTCAACTTTACTTGTTCCATGATATTCTCTGAATTTTATCTTGTAAGAATCTTTAATACCATGAATCATGTATTATTCCCTGTCAAGACCCATCTCACTTCCGAAATCATCTGCCATTCTTTATAGATATCATCATCTGATTTCCCTTCTAATCTCTGTGAAACAATATCTGCATTTCTATTTTCAATAAAAGTTGCCCACCATTGTTCTGTCATTGGTATTACATCACTTTTCCAAAGCCTTGCAAATTCAATACGGGCAGTCGAGACCATGTACAGTATTATTCTCCAATATTTCTTTACCACAGTTCCCTCTAACATATGTATTATATTTAAGAAGTACATTTCAGGAGTCTTACCAATTTGAACCTGCAATACACCACATATTATCTTATGAATTTCATTCCAATACATTTTAGCTTTAGAATATGTCCACTACACATGAAATAGTGTGCCTGCAGTCATTTGACACTTCCAACATTGACCTGTACCCGTCTTATAAATTTAATTTTTCGGGTGTCATGTACCATCTATGAAAAAGCTTATAATAGTTTTCTTTAAGGTTCTGAGCTATCGTGGACCTCTTTGTTTGTTGCCAGCTTTGTTCCCACCGTTCCAAATGAATTGGGTGTCCAATGTTCTGTGCCCATTGTATCATTGCTATTTTAATTGTCTCATCCTCACATTGTTGTTGTAATATCTCTTGATATAAATGTGAAAGTAAATGAGGTGGATTTTTTCATAAGACTTCTTCTTTTTTAAAAAAGGAACTGAAAAGCAATAAGAAAGAATATAACAACCAATATAGCAAGCAACTATTTTCTGGTAATGGTAGTAGGCTACTTGGGAGGGGAGAGCTTTGTAACAATTACATGGATTATGCAATTTACATGAATTAAGTAATTTCATGAATTAACTAATTTCAAAAGTTACTTTCCAGGTTCTCATGGACATGGAAACCCAATAGGCAACCCTGAGTGCATCACACGTTCTCAGTCCTAGAAAATCCTGTGATGGGTTCACCTTAGGATTTCCAGAAACCACTTGAAGGCACACAACAACAACAACATCAATTGAAAGACTGTAAATGGACAAACTTGTGTCTTATTATTATATAAATAAAATCACAGCAGGAACCACTTGGTTTCTCTTTATCAGATAGCAAAATGTCTTGGCCAATGCCAAGTGATTATAATATATATATACTCTTTTCTGTTGATATCAAAGAAAGAAACTACTGTCCTCTCTACTTGCCTAAATGACACACTGGGAGTGGGGCTAACTGACAGCTCCTTCAGACATGATCACTGAGAGTTTTTACTTCTTCTCGTTTAGAATACCTAACCCTCAGAGGTCTCCCACTTATTGTAAATGCAGTTCTTTTGTATTAAGGCCATTACCAATAATATATATTTGTCACAGCAGCACTGGTAAGGCTGTACAGAGAAGGAACCTAAGCAAACGGTTTAGAATGTTCAGCTGTAACTTTCTTTAAAGAGCTCCAGTTTAGATCGAGCAATAACCGCTATGCCCTATTGGTATATTGTTACAATAATGTTTGCCATTCAAGCTTAGCCCAAACTCTTTTGGGTCAGAGATGCTGAGCTACCTAATCAAGAAAAAATTGACACAAAGGAAAGGTCAGAAATCTCATGAACACTGTACAGTACAGTCCCCTTAGGTTCAGAAACTAGAATCCCATCAGCTGCAATAATGTCACAAGAGTTAAGAAGGAGCGGCTTGGCTATTTTGCTGCCAGATGAAAGTTTCAAAAAACCTCAAGAGAAAATCTTGCACACAGACAATAGTAGGCCTCCAGATGTCTTGGCGTACTGAAAAAGAGGTCATGAAGATGGTGGCTTTTCTGTTTTTTCCCCTTTCATTTGAGATATACCACTTTTATACATGGATGTTCTAAAAGGCCATCACGGTAAGTATATGTTAGGAAACTTCTGTAAACCGTTTTACAAACCACTAAAGACAGTGATGGCAAACACCGTGCTTCTTCAAACATTATAGACACACAACATACATTTCTTAAAAATCTCAGCTGCCATTCAGTTAGTGCATTATACACATCTACGTTATCGCACAAGTTGGAAAATGCTGTGAAGCTCAAAGTTTGGCAAGCCTGGTTAAAGGCAGCCAGTTACTGCCTTCAGAACTCCATAAAGGGGGAGCTGGAGGATTGGCAGAAAGATAAAATTTAGAGCAGTGGTTCTCAACCTGTGGGTCCCCAGATGTTTGTGGACTTCAGCTCCCAGAAGCCCCAGCCACTATGGTTAATGCTCAGGGCTTCTGGGAGCTGAAGTCCACAAACATCTGGGGACCCACAGGTTGAGAACCACTGATTTAGAGGCTTATCTCTTAAAGAGAGAGATGGGGCCAGGTAAAATAGAGTTAGGGAACCAGAAATTGAGTGAGAGGGCTAGTTGGGGGGAAGGGAACTTGTGAATTGGGGATCTGAGAATGTGGAGAGAATTCAGGGAGAGGTGTTATTTGGTTTGAAACGGAAGTATTATTGTGTATTGTGTGTGTGGAACTGGCAGAAAACTATCGTATTTGTTGGCGTATAAGACACACTTTTTTTCCGAAAAATAACCTAAAAATAGGGTGTGTCTTATAAGTTGATGGATTTTATATGCTGGCAAAAACCAATGCCTTACCTATGCATTTTGCCACCATACAAATTCTCAGCACAGAGGCAAAATACACTGGAAAGGGGGGAGAAGCTCCAGAGTGGGAAGGGAACTCTCATGCAAGGCTTACCCTACTTCCCCTTTTCCTTCCATTTAGCATGGGAAGGGAAAAGAGATAGCTCCATAAGGGGGAAAAGAAAGTTCATGCAGCTTTCTTTTGCCCTTCCGGAGCTCTTTCCTTTCCCTTCCCCTGAAAAACAGAGGGGAAAGGGAAGGGGAAGAAAGATCTTAGGAATTTTCCCTGCCTCTGGAGCTCCCTCTTTCCCCTCCCTTTGCAAAACTGAGGAAAATGGGAGGGAGGAAGAAAGATCCTAGGAACTTTCTTTCCCTGCCTCTGAAGCTCCATCCTTTCCCTTCCCCTGCCAAATGGAGGGGAAAGGGAGAGGGGAAGAAAGCTTCTAGGAGCTTTCTTTCACCACCTCTAAAGTCCCCTCTGTTCCCTTCCCCTGCAAAATGGAGGAGAAGGGGGGCAGAAGAAGCCATGCAATTTTTTAAAAACTAGCTTTTCCCCAGAAAATAACATTAAAAATGGGGTGCATCTTATATGGTGGTGTATCTTATATGCTGGTGTATCTTATATGCCAGCAAATACAGTAGATAACTATTTTATCTGCTACATAATAAATCTTTACTGTTTTTATTGTCTGCATTTTTTGTTTTTTACCACACTGAACCCACTGATGAGTTTAGCCACTTGTCCAGGTCACCTTGCAGGCTGAGTGCCAGATCCAAGGAGCGTTCTTGAGGACAGAGGGGTAAAGTGAGTGATAGGAGCCCAAGGGTTGGAACTGGAGGGCCAATTTGGATAGGGGATCCATCACTGGGGCCATTAGGCTTTTTTTGCACATTACACATTATTGCACACCATGCCTTTAGCTGTACAATGTTGAAATTCTGTAATGGCACAGAGGCGGCACAGAGTAATTAAGGCATAACTTCATGAGCATAAAGCTGTGCTATGTCACCCTAGAGCAAGATATCTGTCTTAATATTTGAAGCATATTCATATCTCTTTTTCACCTTTTCTCACCACCATGGCAACAGACCCCGAGTGTTACCCCAAAAGGTGGGGAACCTTGAGATCATCCAGCAGTGCCAGTATTTCCTTAGAAAGATGAGGAATTATAACGCAAAGGAGGCCCGCAAGAGAAGGGTAACCGTAGGACCTTTTCACTTGTGTATAACAGTACTAACTGAAGAACACCAGTTGAAAGCCAAAGGATGTTTTTACTGGGGGAATTCACAAACACACACAAGTAGGCAAGCAAGCAGCCTCACGAACCATACGAGACTGAAAGCAGAGAGAAAAGTTGGATAGCAACGATTTTGGGTGAAGTGGTTGATAATTACCATTCCAGAAGCAGAAGGAGGTCAAAGAAGAGTAACTCAGACAGTGGGTCCAAGGGTAGCACATCAGAACAGAGATCTGGGGTGTAGCATGATGCCCAAAGTACTACAAAATGTCAGGCTTGAAGCCAAGGTTTAAATACCTTGTTTCTTGCCCTGAAGGGGAGCAGTTAATTGCTCTCTGGCAGAGCACACAAAGGGGTCTGGAAGTAAACGGAAGAGGTCTGGAACCAACTGATAGTATTAACTTCAGATGGCAAAGAACTATCGGAGGTTGTGATAGTCTGGGCAGGCAAGCAAACAAATGGGAATTTTCGTGGGAACGGGTTACAGGATGTTGATCATTGGTTGCTTCATCTTGCAGTTTCTTTAGCCATTGTTCTCCAGGTTTTGGGCAGTTGTGAAGATCATTTTAAATCCATCAAGTTGAGCTCTCTGGGTAATCTTCATGAACTTGTGACCTGGTCAAAGTCATCCATTTTAGCAAAAAGCTTCTGGCTAGAGTCCTTTTTACGCGTGGCTTTCAACTATAAGTGTGTGATTTTTATATTAGAAACGTTATTGCCAATTAAATGATATTTCTTGTCAATTAGACTGTACCATGGAATGGGAGTGTACAGCATGTTAACATTTGAGACTGGATGATAGTTACTGCTTCCTGCATTGGACATCATTCACGCAAAACTTGGGTTGGTGGACCCAAACAACTGTATCTGTCAGCTCCCACTGCCAAGTCTTTAGAAAGCAGATACACAATATATATAAATCTTGAAAGTGTTATATAAGACACAGCCATAGCTTTTCCATTTGATAAATTAGAATATATGAATTACCAATTTCATGAATATGCTATGTGGCTGAGGAATGTAAGGGTGACATTTGCCCCTGTTTTAAAATTTTGTGAGTTGTCTCAAGTCCCGGTTTTTGGAGAAAGGCAGGATATAAATCAAATGTAAATAAATAAGGAGAGAAAATGTGACTGGTTCAATACAAAGGTAAAGTATGTACTTATACTCTCAGCTTATACTCTCAGGTGTCTGTACGACTATAGCATAAATCTCTAAGATTTAATTCAATTGAACTTAAAATATCTCTGTTTATCATAAATACGCTTTATGAACCACAAATTAAAATTGTTATAGAAATATAGATTATAGTGAAGGAAGGGGAAGAAATAACATTCTGCTGCAGCTGTTTCAAAGGGAAACAAGTGTCTTTGGTAGAAATTCTTTGGGGATTTGTGAAGCTTGTATCCCCTGGCTGTACAGAAATAGGGTTTGCTTATGGCTATATAACTTACCATCATTTCATCATTCACTCTGAAGACTTAATTTAAAACTGTTGTATCTGAGGTGATGGCAATGCCATGAAAGTTATTTGTGTGCTATGGCTCAGCAGTCGGGAGCTAAGATACTTGACCAGCGTTCTGAAGATGAGCAAATTTAGGTTTAGTAAGTGCAGTGCCTGAGTAGGAAACTACTAAGCATTGCTATATATATCAGGGCTGGGCAAAATATGGCTGTGGTCTCATACTCCCAGGGCCCCTCAGGTGTCGAAATATGGAAGAGACTTCCAAGTCACTTCTTATTGTCTTTTGAATATTATTTTTGGAAAAAAATATTTTCAGATTGGTTTCAAGTTCTATTTTCAAGTCAAAGGAGCAGCAATGGGTATCCCTGTAGCTCCAAGTACTGCCAGTCTTATATATGGCTTAGAACATAAGATTATTTTGAATCCTAAAGTAAACCTCTTTAAAGAGTTTTTCGCCTTTTACACAAGGTACACTGATGTTTTTATTTTTTTTTTCCAAAAGAGACCAGGTGAACAATTTTTGTAGTTGGATGAATGACATTAGTCCACATATCAAATTCAAATTGCCAATTCCATGACCATAGGATTCCATTTTTGGTCATTTTGGTCTAGAAGATTAACCACACAATCACAGTCTCCAATTACAGTAAACAGGAATTTGGTTTTACATTACTCTAGCAATCATGGCCATTCCTTAAAACTCAGTTTATCATATACACAATTCTTAAGAGTCAAGTGCAATTGTTCCACAGAAGAGGATTTCCAACAGGAAAGCACAGTTCTTGAGAGACTTTTTTGGCAAGAGGTTACTCAGAACATATTATTGATCATTCCTTCGGTAAGACATAAAATTGTTCCCCACCTCTTTGTGTACTATGTGCAGTGCTTCCTACTCTATGGCTATTGTGGTCTGCTAACACACAACAGTTCCCATCCCTGCTCTACATTTAGGATTACCAGACTGAAAACAGAAGACAAACCCTGTGCCTTTAATGGTTGTGTAGTACTCTAGCAGGTGTTGCCTGTCATGCATCCAGGTAGCAAGCTACACCTCCCGAAATTTCCTCTTCTACACAACCATTAAAGCAGTGGTTCTCAACCTGTGGGTCCCCAGATGTTTGTGGACTTCAGCTCCCAGAAGCCCTGAGCATTGACCATAGTGGCTGGGGCTTCTGGGAGCTGAAGTCCACAAACATCTGGGGACCCACAGGTTGAGAACCACTGCATTAAAGGCACAAGAACTGTTGCCAGTTTTCATGCTGCAAATGTTCACTTACTTTGCTGAACAGAAGGCAGAATATACATGCAATAAATAAATGTATGGTGCTAAATGTGCTATAATGACTAACTTGCATATGGAGTTCATCTCAGAAAATTGTACTTATTCAGTGACTAACACTCACATGAGAACTCATAAAGTACATCGGACTCTCTTTAAAGACAGGTGAGAAACTTCTGCTGGCACAGAACAGACCAGTGATTGGTGAGGACCGGCCCATGTCATTCTGGGACTACACCAGCTGCAGTATATTTTAAACCCTGTAATTTCTGTTTTAGTTACTTTTCAATGTGTCATTATATTGTTTATTAGGCATGTTGTACTGGAAAGTGTGCACCGTGAAAGGCAGCCCAAATGTTATATAAAATTTTAAAAATAAATAAATAAAAGCAGCCTCTAGCCTCAGCAATTTTTTACCACTTTACTGTAGAATGGAGGTCACTCTGAAAGTAGTTGCCTGAAGTGATATTGGCTACAGGCTCTGGGGAAAGCACTTCCAACATATTACTCACAGCATGGTGACCATTTCGGTGTGTCATAGGAAATATTTTTTTCCTCTAGATTTTTTCTTTACTATCCTACATCTTCTCTACTTGTTCCATCTTAAAAAGTCACTGTTTGGAAGGTTGTGGAACTTTTCCTCCCCTCTTTTTGCTTCCTCCTCTCTTTCCCATCTTTTTTGGGGTTGGCAATAAATAGCATTCAATCCAACAAATGCATACAAATGATTTCCATTAGAATTTTAATGTACTGTTAGAATGAAAGAAAAGCTTAATATAAATCTTTTTTTTTTAAATAACCAGCACATAAATTCAGGCAGGGACATTGTCACCTAGGCTGAGCCAGAGAGTTCACTGTCTGCTGTCCCTCTTATAAATTAATTGAGGTCTCCTGCTGCTATAAATGAATCGCACATCCTGGAAAAGATCATATCTGTCAAGATTGCAGATTGGTTTCTCTCAGAGTTTTCAAGAAGTCACAGCTTACAATGCCTTCATTATGTCGATGAGAATGGCTTCCCAACTGGAAAGAAATGTGTGTTTTATTCCGTTGGGCCCAAGATTTACAGAAAAAGCAATTTTCCCTCACAGTCAAGATGCAACTCCCACCCTCACGAAAAATGTCATCCCACATCTTTTATTCAGTCACCTTTTTACCAACAAATGTATATTCTTTCAGCTTCATGTGTACTCAAGAATTGTGACATTTTATGGCCAAGTAAGGTTAATCACAGGTGAGTGCATATACCTGATGGATATTGCAGCTAGGGCTGTATTCTCTGCCTTAGGAGAAATTGAATGATCTGGGCATATGATCTGGTGTCTCACACATTTCTAAAAATGTGGGTAGCTCATATTTCAATTCCAGCTGGAGAGCTTGGAAATCCACCTCAAAATGTTACAATATGCTAGGACTGTGACCCAAAAAGACAAGAAGGTAAGGAGTTATATATATTGTGCCCTCAAGTAGTATTGGCTGCTTCCTTCTCTCTCTGACTTTGCACCACTGCAGTGCACTTAAAGACAAGTGTGGAACTGTTTCTGGTTCAGTGTTTAATTTACTAGTTTCTGTCACAATCCTGGATGTTATGTGCATTGACCTTGTACTCGGCTACACGAATGCAAATAGGCAGTTTTCTCAGGGCAAAGTGCTCTATTAGCATTCATTAATGGTAATGCTAATGTTACCTCTTGGTACAGCATAAAACTCTTAATGCCAAGTTATTTGCTGAGGAGCAATATAAAAATTGCTACTCCACAGCAGGTCTGAGCCACCTGCTGATCCAAATCAGCAAGAAGATAATGAAGTGTGTATCTCCTTGCTTTCATTACATAAGTGACTATTTGAAAATGAACAGCAGTTCCAGCGTCGACTTCAGAAAATGGATTTTTTTTTCCAGAGAAGCCTAAGACAAATGAGTTAATGAGGTCCTTCCCGCCCTTCATGCAGGCTACTTTTGTTTGATCTTGCAATAGAGTCCTCTTCTCCCACAAAGTCTTGTTGGATTTCCACCCATATTCCTTTTAAATATTTGCCTCTTTTTGTGCCATTATAGCTCCAGAATAACTACTTTAAAAGAAAATTATATTCTTTTGCCTTTGGGTTTCTATGGAAATTCTTTGTTGTTGTTTGTTTTTAGCCACTATATATGTAGACTATGTAGACTATTGGAAACTGACCTTTTCCTAAAAGGAGTGGAAACTGTAGGCTATTGATTCCTCTTTCCATTCTTATGCAAATTATTATTGCGGTGACATAAGTAACACAATACATTTTCTTTTGGGGTCTTTATAAAGCTCTACTGTTCCTTCCAGCAAACTGACTTTATCTGAGGCACCAATCTGTGAAAACCAACCTGATGTACAAACCATTAAACAAAGGGGGACACATACACACACACACGAAAAATGAGGACTGAGAATATTCACTAAGTAGGGAATACTGAGCTGGGGAATTTGAGAATCTGTTGGAAAACAGCAGCTCAGACAGGGTGAAATACCAGCTAATGTTACTTGGAAATAAAAACTGGACAGTTCAAAATGCTTGTAGCTTATAGCAGATATGAGGAAGCGTATTGTAGTGCTGGATCCAGCTGCACCTTTCATAGCCCTCCAAGAGAATAGATGATGACAGGGTAATCCAAAAATTTTTACAGATAGCTTTTGTAATATTACCAGTAATGTTTCTTTTGGGCATTATGCATAAAGAATTGGAGAGCAAATATGGATCAGCTTTTCAATACATGACAATGACAGCAAGAATATTGTTTGCTCAAACCTGGGAACAGACTGAAGCACCGACAATGGAAGAATGGATTGCTAGGGTTGCCAAATTAGCCCAAATTCGCAAATTAACATGGGTTCTAGAGCAGTGGTTCTCAACCTGTGGGCCCCCAGATGTTCGTGGACTTCAGCTCCCAGAAGCCCCAGCACTATGGTCAATGCTCAGGGCTTCTGGGAGCTGAAGTCCACGAACATCTGGGGACCCACAGGTTGAGAACCACTGTTCTAGAGGATAAGCCAACTGAAGAGTTTCTGAAAGACTGAAAACCATTTATGGACTTGTTGAGCAATAAGAAATCTAATACTAATAATCTGTGGTTATGGTTATTAGTAATGAGCAGCATTATTCAGTTAGATCTGTAATGGCAGAATAATATTTATTTTTCCTTGTCTTTTTCTTGTTTTTTTCAGTACTGTCAGGATTGAGTTTTCTACAGTTAGGATTCAGAGTCTTACTGTGTTTTAATTAGATCTCTCTGTAGATCTCTCTCTCTTTCTCTCACTTTTCTTTTCTTCTTTTTGTCTTATCTTTTTATGAATATCTATTACTTTGTGAATTAGATTTTTACTGTTTATATACTGTTTATATGTATTACATATAATACACATATTACCCATAATAAAGAAAAGAAAAGGAATAGATGATAATAGGGGACGTGGCTACTCTCTTTGACATGATCTGAGCCTTGGCCAAAGTGTGAGGTGAATTATTTGCATGCAAGCTTTGTTTGCAAAGCCATGTTTGCTACTGTCGGGAAAAACCGGGAAACGTGCCATAAAACATGGGCATGACCCACAGGAAAAAGGCTGCGCATGCCCCATCCTGTGATGGAGGAGTTGACTGCACTCATCATGTTGGGGTTTGTTATCATACACTGCACATACACTGTGTCGAGGCCTGAGCCTGTACAACCCCTCGGACAGCTCTACCACAGCACAAACAGCTCCATTTTTTAGCACTTTGCCTTCACACCTAGTGAACAGCACTTCAAACCCATTCTTGGCCAACTGTGACACCGAGAGCAGACAGAAATCAAGGGAAGGCACAAATAGCACATTGTCCACATATATGTCCAGAGCTGGAACAAAGCTGAACCCGCTCCCCTGACTTTAGCCTTAGTTCCATCAGCTAGTGCCACAGTGTCAATGCTGGCTGAATTTAAAGTCTTGAACAAACCTTCACAGTTGACCAGATGTTGGGAACATCCACTGTCTAGCAGCCAGCAAACTTCATCTGTGTCCTGGGAGCTCTCAGCAGCCACACAGTCTGTTGCAACGGCAACGCGTGGACGACTCCCACGACCTCCTCTGAAGCCTCTGCCGTGACCCCTGGCACCTCTCCTGCCTTGCTTTTCCAGTGGGCCGTCTCTCTGAGATGAGAAGAAGACCCACAACGATAGCAGTGTCTGACAGCATGAGCTCTCACCAGCCCCTCCGACCTGCACTCACCAGCCTGGGTAGATCTCCTCCCAGTACCTGGCTCCGCAGCTGCAGCCAGCTGTGGGGGAGGCAGCACATTCCTCCTGGCTCGTTTGTCTTCTTCCTCCAGCAGTCTGGATGTCACGTAGGCCACCGTCAGGTCCCTCTCAGGAACAGCTTCCAACGTAGCAACAACCACTTTCCAGCTGGGGTCCAAGGAACTCAGGATGCAAAAAAGCCTTGTCAGTTTCCATCAAAACTTTGCCTTTCTCATGCAGGGCAACAAAAAGCTCAGTCAACTCCAAAAGATGCTGTCTGACTGGCACTCCAGGCCTCAGCTTAGTATTATACAGCCTGGTCGTGAGAGACAACTTACTTCCAGCCATGATTCATATATGGGTATTTCTCAATGCCAGCCATGTGGCTCTGGGGTTATCAATGCCTCGGATATGAAACAGCTGGTCATCTTCTACAGACAAAAAAGGAAGCGCCAAAGCCCTGCGCCGTACCTGAGCTGCTGCAGCCATAGCCTCCGGGAGATCAGGGGGGTCTGTAAACGCACCTCAGACACCTTCTCCCCGAAGAAACATTTCCATTTTCACTGACCAGGCTAAGTAATTGGTTGCGTTCAGCCTTGTTAGAGGCAGGCCACCAATTAACCTTTGCTCCATGGCTCTTCAGCTCTCAGCGGCAGCGGCACAGACTTAAAAACTCAAAAGAAAACACATCCTGGCTGGCTGGCACCATAAATCAAAACTTGGCCTCAAAACACTCCGGCTCCTGGCAGCTCAGCCATGCAGCAGAAGCATGCTGGGCCCATAACCTATCGGGAAAAACCGGGGAACATGCCATAAAACATGGGCATGACCCACAGGAAAAAGGCTGCACTTGAAAACAAAACACAAAAACTTCTTGAGTCCCATCAAAAGCTGTCAGGGAATTGAGGCCACACAGCTGGATCTAATTACTACTCAGTTTATTGTAAGCATAAAGCTTAAAAGCAGGAATACATGTTAAGCATAAAGTTCTATGTAAAATCCATCCCTCCCGCAGAGGAGAGAACACAGCGTTTCTCCAAAAACCCACAGCAGTGGAAGGAGGAAGGAAGGAAGAGAAGAGACCTGCCCATTCTCAGCAGCTCTTTTGTACAGTTTTTAGTCAACACTGGCTTGGGAAAAACATAGCAGGGAAACTTTACAACTTCAACACCATGGCAGCAGAGTCAACAAGACCTCTTAACCCTTTCTTACTGCAGACAGACAGGGCTGTCTGAAGCAGTATATTTCAATAGCTACTGCCTCTTTATTGTGGAGAACCTAAGAGTGGGTGATAGCTAAGAGGGGGTGAGAGAGGAAGATGTCACTCCTCTTCCATCCCATAGGGAGAAGAAACAATTCTCCCAATTAGACTTTGCAGGGTAGCTCAGATCCTCTGTAGATCTTATTAGGTCTGTGGGCTGGACAGCCCTCCTAGCATATAGTTCCTGGAGCTAGACGTGGATGGATTGTTTTCAGTGTGTCACAAACTTTGAAGAAGAGTTTTTCTGTTAGGAGGTGAGAGTATTCTACAACATTTTGTATGTTTTTCTTAGGCAAATGCTAAACGTGCATGGCACAGCAGCAAAATTACAGTTTAATAACAGCGAAATACCTTTTAGAGGCTGTGAAATGCAGCCAACTGGTACTAATTCATGAAAGGCTGCTATGCAGGCTAATGCATCTGTTGTTGTACAGTACTTGGTTTTGTTATATTAAATATATATTTCAAATTCATAGAATCATAACCATGGAGTTGGAAGAGACTACAATGGCCACCAAGTCCAATCCACTGCCATGCAGGAATACGCATCAAAGCACCCCGACAGATGCCCACCCAGCTCCTGCTTAAAAACCTCCAAAGAAGGAGACTCCACCACACTCTGAAACAGGAGATAGCACAGTCCACTGTCAAACTGCTCTGTCCATCAGGAAGTTCTTCCTCATGTTTAGGCGGAATGAAATTTAATCATTTTAACATTCATTACAGGATGCCTGTGATGCTGTTCGAACAAGTTATGAATGTGCTAAAGCCACTGGCAGCTTGTAAACTGAGTGGTGGGAGGAACTCTTTCCCCACCATTTTAGGAGAAGGTGCACACTCTGTTGGGTCTACAAGCTGCCACTAGCTAAAGCCAAATATAGAAACACTATCATAATCAACTTTGTTGTTATCGTGTATTAGCAGGCTATGTGACTCCCGTTTAATACTGTCCATCCTAAGAAACAATGGCGTACAACAATTATATGATGTAAACTGAACTGCAGTGCCAAAGCTGTTACCAAATATGAATGGTAGAATCCTCTAAAGCGATGTGAATGGCACATTGGAGATAACCAATTTATTTAGACTACTCACTGTTATTTTAATTGCTTACAAAACACTAACAAGCTCTGATAAGATTCAGCCCCGGCTGCGAAGCTTTGCAGCTGCACATCATGATGCGGCATTTTCTCACCATGACTCTGCAGCACCATGTCAGGAAAGTAATTACAATACAATTTATTTATTTTATTGCAAGCACTAGCATTATTCCCAGTACAATCTTTAACCGTCTGAACAGTGCCTGTGTTTTTAAAAACAGAGAAGCATGTGTCTGGTGCTTGAGCATCAAATAATCATGATCGGAATAGGGGTGGGAAGGAGAGGAGGAATCTATTTTATTCAGGAAAGCTTTTTGGCTGCTAAATCTGAGTTGGATTTTATTGACTTCTGGTTGATTTGTATTCATATTTCTTTAGTGTGTCATGACTGCTGTTTTTATTTGTTTATATGTATTTTAATTTTATTCCATTTGTAAGCCACTGTGAGAACCCTCTGGATTAGCCAGCAGGATGTTAAATATTAGAAATAAAAAGTAAATAATTCTGTACTTGCAGTGCCTTTAGCAAAGCAGCCAGTGAATATGCCTAAAAACTGTGAACTAGCACTAACTCCTACATTTAAGTCTTTTACAATCAATCCTTGTGTCTGAAAATATAAAAATAAGTTTGGAAGAAAAATTGCAGGCACTGTATCATTATCTATCTGTTTCTCATATCATAATAAGTAATCAGCAGACACAAGAGCAAGCAACAAGTACAGGCATTTCTATAAATCATTACAGGAGATGCAGGTCACAAATGTCTTGCTTGATTATGCATCAAGAATACATATCATCCTTCAGAAATAAACACTTACATAAATCAGTAGTGTGTTACTTTCTCATGTCTTATAGTTCATGCTCTGAAAGACTCAGTGACATATTTTCCAGTCTTACAATGCTGGTATAATGCTGAATGCTAGATCTGTTCAGCAGATTTCTAAGGCGGAAGTCCTGTAGTCCCAGGAACAGGTGCTAGGGATCATAGAAGGACATAACTTCCTTCTTCAAGGTATCTGATGAAGTTCCAGTCTTGAAGGAAGTGAGATCCAAAATTGGATCCCTTCCCTCTCCTGCCTTTCCCAAATGTCATGGCAGAGGTTTCCAACCAGAAAGTTGGAAATGCAACCCCAGGAAAGGTAAAAGAAACAACAAGTTTGGTATATACCAACATAAATGTATTTCAAACTTATGAAATGAATCTTAAAGTTACAGTTATACCATGAGAGGACAGATGTTCTCTTTTGTTAGATTTTAATCATAACATTTTTTAATTATAACTTTGTTATTGAGGAAAGAATTACATAAGTAGGAACTAATCGCTTTCATACTCTTGTGTCACCATCACATATGTTCATTTTTATTGGAGTTCCTCTAGGTCTTTGGAAACAGCACTTTGTTGTTAATTACTGTCAAGTCAGCTTAGACTTATGGAGACCCCATGAATGAGAGATCTCCAAGTCACCTGCTACCCTGCTCAGGACTTGCACATTCAGGGTTGTGACTTCCTTGACCTAGTCTATCTATCTGTAACGTGGTCTCCCTCTTTTCCGACTGCCTTCTACCTTACCAAGCATTACTGTCTTTTCTAGTAAGTCATATTTTCTCATGATATGGCCAAAGTACAACAGTCACAGTTTAGTTATCTTGGCTTCTAGGGAGAGGTCAGGCTCGATTTGTTCTAGAACCCATTTATTTGTCCTTTTGGCAGTCCACAATATCCATAGACCTTTCCCCCAGCACCACATTTCAAAGCAGTTGATTTGCTTCCTATCAGGTTTCTTCACTGTCCAGCTTTCACAACCATACATAGAAACTGGAAATACGATAGCATAGATAATCCTAACTTCAACATTTAGTGATAACCTTTACACTTCAGGATCTTGTCTCCTTCCTCCACAGCTGCCCTCCCAAGGGATAGCCTTCCTGTGATTGACAGCAGTCTCCATTCTGATTGAAGACTAAATCAAGGTACAGAAGATTGTGAACTATTTCAATGTCTTCATTGTCTACTTTAAGGTGATATAATTCATACGTGGTCATTATTTTTGTTTTCTTAATATTCAGCTGCAAACCTGCCTTTTCACTTTCTTCAAAAATTGTTCCAAGTCTTTGCTATTTTATGTTAGTAGTATGATGTCATCTGCATATCTTAAACTGTTGGCATTCTTTCTTCTGATTTTCATGCCTCCTTCCTCAAGGTCTACTCTTGCTTTACATAGATAAGTTCAACATACAAGTTAAACAGATAAGGTGATAAAATGTGCTTTATCTGACCCTCTTGCCAATTGGAAATCATTCTGTTTCTCCATAATCTATCCTAACAGTAGCACTCCCTTTTCTTTAAGAGATATCCATCATTTTGCATGACCTACATAAACAAAGGTTTTGTTATAATCTATAAAAAGAGGCTAATTTTCTTCTGAAATTCTTTGGTGCCATCCATTAGCCAACATATGTTTGCAATATGATCCCTAGTGCCTCTTCTTTTCCTGAACCCAGCTCAAACATATGGCATTTCTCGGACCATATATAGTAAAAGACCTTTTTGTACAATTTTGAGCACTGGTTTGCTTGCATAGGGGATTAATGCAATGGTCCTGTGGTTACTGCAATTGCTGGTGTCCCCTTTCTTGGTGGCTGCAATGTATATTGAGCATTTCCAAGGTGTAGGCCATTGCTTTGTTTTTCATATTTGTTGACAGATTTTAGCGCAGGTTCTGTCTCTGTCTCTGTATCTTGAAGCAGCTCTACTGGTATGCCATCTGTTTTTGATGAACTTTCTCCAAAGTACTCTGAATGCAGCTTTCACTTCACTTTCTAAAATTGTAGGCTCATCTTTGAATGGTTCTTTCTTGAATGAATCTGTCATCTTTTCATCTCTTTTATACAGTGCTTCAGTGTATTATTTTTATTGGCTTTTCACTTTTACTTAGTTATGTAATGTGTTCCCCTGCTAGTTATATTAGCATTCTCATTCTTGGTTTAAATTTCCCTTTTCTTGGATCTTGTGGAAGAAGTCTCTTGTTCTTCCTTTTTTTACTGTAATCTTCTATTTATCCCCATTGATTATTATAGTAGTTCTCTTGGTCCCTGGATATAAGTCACTGAATCGTTGCATTCCAAGTTCTGTCTCCTTTTACTTTTGCTTTTCTGTCCTTATCTGCTTGAAAAGTTTCATCCGTAATCTATTGAGCTGCTCTGTCATTTGGACTGTAGACAGCATCTTTGCATTCCTCCCTGACAATGTCCTTGGTTTCATTTGAGAGTTCTTTTGGCTCCTGGCCAATTAGTCTTAATAATGGAAATCTATTTTTTGCATTATTTTTACATTGTATTTTTGTATGATGGTTGGTTTAGTGTTCTTCTTTAGCTCTACTCTAATTCTTGATATTAGCAGTTCATGGTCTGTGCCAGAGACTGCTTAGTCCTGTTTCTGCAGAGAGAATGAAGTTTCTCTGCCTTCTGCTTCCAATTATATAGTCTATTTGATTCCTCTATTGGCCACCACGTATTGTTGTCTTTTGGCTGCCTGAAGAATGTGTTTGCGATGAGCAAACTGATGACCTTGCAAAATTCAGTCAATTGGGCTCCTGTTTCATTTCTTGATCCTAGGCCAAATTTTCCTAGAGTCTTTGATTCTGCTCTGTTTCTTACTTTTGCATTTCAACAGCTCATGATTAACAAGAAATCTATGTTGTTATGTGATCAATTTCCTGCTGGACTCTAGCAGAGAATCTTGCAATTTCCTCTTCTTTTGCCTCTGCAGTTGGAGCATAAACTTGGGCTATGGGTTATATTGATGGGCTTTTCCTGAAGTCTTATTGATATGATTCAGTCAGGCTTTGCATTATATACTTTGAATACTTTTGCTATATTTCTCCCCACTGTTAATGCCACCCCATTTCTTCTTAAGATTTTCATTTTCTGAATAAAACACAGTATAATTCCATGACACTCAAAATGTCCTTTCCCTGTCTGCTTTAGCTCACCCATCCCAAGTATTGAAATGTCCATATATTCCATTTCTTGTTTCACTATGTCTAACCTCCCCTGAAGCTGACTGATGAGTCTCATGTTCCTATAGATATGAATTGTGCAGCTTTGAACTTTCCTTTCGCCTCTGAGCATGTCAACAGCTGACTGTCCTTTTGACTTGAGTCCAGTTGCATTCTTAGCCATAGTACTACTCACAGCTGTCCTTTGCTCTACCCTAGTAGTTCACTGAATGGGTCTGACCTATTTCATTTTGGATTGTCTCATCATAGGGTAAAAGGCATTCGAAAGGGGCTTACTGTGTTTCGTTCTGCTCCGTAGAAACAAGTGTTGGCTATGATGTCACTGCTGTTGTCTCTGAGAGATCCTTCCCCAGTGTCTTTCTCTCTCTCATTCTCTCTCTCTCTCTCTCTCACACACACACACACCTGCTGCTGCTGTTGCCCAGTAGCTGTTTGGCACATTTAGTTTGGTTCTTCATCGAAAGCTTGTCTGACATGGGAAACCCTGTTGTTGCTGTCAGCATAGCTTCTTGCCTCACAAGAGCACACAACACTACAGAATTGTAGTGTTATTACTCCACTTTAATTTCTATGGTTCTGTTCTATGGAATCCTGGCTTTAGCAGTTTAGGGAGAGGCATTTAGAGAGAGCCTTCTCAGTAGCTGGTCTCAAGTTATTGAGCTGCCTTCCCAAGGAGGGTTGGTTGGCCCCTTCCTTGCTTTCTTTCTTATTTAAGGAAGATATTACTATTTTATATTATTATTTAATTATTATGTCATTTAAGGAAGATAATATTTAAGGAAGATATTTTAATGTTTTGTTTCTAATGTCTTCATAATATTTAATAATAATAATTAATAATTGTTTAATAATAATTAATACTTATTTAATAATAATTATTAAATCACTTCGTGGCCTTTTGGCTAGGATCAAGTGTAGTTTTTATTTCTAATAACAGATAAAACTTTTAATGGGTGGGGGGGTGTAGTGTTTTTATTTTATAATGCTTTAAGTGTCTTTTAATGCTGTTTTGAACTTGTTTTTAAGTTGAATGTTTAAAATAGAGAGGTAGTTAACTTTTGTTTCAACTTTTGTCTTAACAATTTTTTAATTATATTGTGCTTTTATGCTGCCTTGGATCCCACACTGGGAGAAAGGCAGGATCTTAAAAAATAAGTAAATAACAAATAAATCGGGAAAGCATGCAGGTTAAGAGTATAGATAAATTATATGCTCTTTGCTGACATGAAAAATTCCTCCAGTATCTTGTTTATTTTCCTGCAAAGGTTCTGGAAGATTTTTTTTTTTAATGATCTATTTTGTTTTCTTGCAATTGATATACCTAGTACCTTTGGTTAAATGATTGCTAGTATGTGCTGAAGTGCAACAGTTTAAGTGAGAAGAATAAAAGCAGTTTTGGAGTTATACCAGTCCATAACCCTCTTTTCAATGTCATGACTCCCCATCATAATAGCCTGAGTTAGAAAGCAGCAGAAGCCGACCCAAGAAGGAAATGTATATCCCCGGGATGCAAAAGGGATGTACTGTGGCTATGGCACATCTACCCTGTCTCCTGAGTTTGTGTACCGTCTTGTCTGCCTTATGAGGGAAGTGGATGTGAGAATTTTGCTAGGAGAAACTGACATTCTGGAATGTAGCGTGCTGGGACTGAGAAACTGTGAGATAACTCCAGGTGCTGAGAAATAAATCCTTTTATTCTGGCCCAGCTGCCTTAAAGTAGATAATGAAAACAATAATATTGGTAAGAACAAGTCGTCAAAACCATAGAAGTAGCTTTAGTCTGTATCCTTTAAACATAAAAGTAGTATTAAATATTGATGTGTATGTGATATTACTTTAAGCAATAAGAACACAGAAATAATCCCTGGGAATGATTTTAAATCTATGAATAGTCTATTTTTCTAAAAAACAAAACCCTGGAAAATAACATGCAGTAGAAAGGTTACAACAGAACTTAAAATCAATGAATACATCAAATTCTATTTCAGTGCAGTCCAACCAATGGCTATCGTTAATGTGTTCCATGTTCTTGCACTGGTAGGTTCAGATTTCGTTCAGTCCCCAAATACTGCTTCTTACAGTTGCCAACGGATACTAGGTTTTATCATTGGTTTTGATTGTAGGCCTCAGTGCTGCAACTGTTTACACCATAGTCAGCCCACAAGGGACATTTAGATAGCAAGAATTTGCTATTGTGGCAACAGAGTAGGAATTTGTCATCTGAAAACAAAAGTTGTAACAATCAGTGCTTTGGTGGTGTGCTATGTTGTTAGCAATCAACAGCAAAAGGAGGGGCAGGAGACAGATAAACTGGACAGAGAGCACATCTGGGAAAACAAATCTTCCAGCTCTTGTCTGAGCAGATATAAACTGAAATATTGTTCAGTAGGAAGCAAGGCTTTAAACATTAAAATATGCTGGCAGAAGGTCAGGAAGCAAGTGTGGTGGCTGCCCATAGCAATTCAGTTACTAAGAAGTAAACACCTCACATGGGCAGTGGCTTCATTTGCTGTAGCACCAGCTCAGAGAACTAAATCTTTTAGTCCATTAAAATATTTTGCTGAGCCAGCAGCAGGCTTTTCCCCCTCTTTGCTGGCAGGTAATGAGTTCCCCTGCATCACTTCTGCTAGCCCAGAACCCTGACTTAGTCTAGGAGGTGTTGTAGAAGATTCAGACAACTACTGACACTTCATTATTTGTTAACCATTAGTGTAACCCGGTGGCATAATGTCCACAGGACTTAAGACTGCAACAAGAGAGATCTTCAACAAAATATTGCAGTGTAGAGGCAGCTAGGCCTCTTCTATGGCACTTCATTCTATCCCCTCTCCTAACTTCTGAAAAGGAAATTGTCAGCAAGCCATGGTAGGAATTTGTAGTTTATAAGCTATATCCATAACAGATGGAGAAAATGCTGCTTACCATCCATGTGTAGCCCAAGTCCCCCGCTTAAGTCTCCACTTAAAAAAAATAAAAATAAAAACTGACCTGAAGCACCCCAAACTCCATGTCAATTTGAAGGGCTTACTTTCCAGCATCCCACCCCCAAAACCACAAAGATTTGGGCTAACTTCCACTACTGGAAATGACATGATGTCACTTCTAGTGGCACTGGAAAAGGCCATGCAGACTCTGGCCCTTTTCGCATGGCATTTCTCATGCGAAAGGGCCTCTGTAGTGTTGCACGATTGCAAGGAGCGTTTCAGACTACGTCTTCGCAATCGCGTGATGCAGCCTGGGCTGGCAGGTGCCAATCGCGCACTATAGCATTTTCAGCTTTTAGCTGAAAATGGTGCGTGATCGCTCATCACTCCAGGGCCCCACGTGCACTTACCTTGCGTGCAGAGCTCTGGGGCCGTGGCTCTCCACTTCCTCCCCCAGCTCAGCCTGGGAAAATACCCAGCTGCAGAAGGAAGAGGCAGAGCCCTCATGTTGCCTGCCAGCTGGCAGGCAGCTCCTGCAGAGCCGAAGCAGTGGGGACATGAGAGCCTCACGGAAGAGGCTGCTTGCGTGATCCCTGCGTGACCACGCCGGACGGAGGTAAGGTGCGAAAAGGGTCTACAAGGGGATTATAGGTGGGACTGCTGTGGAGTTGCATTTCACACTAATGTATAGATATCTGAAGCCTTGGATATTCAGACCAATAGCACTGTACAATTATAGTACTGTTATTCTACTTTAAGTGCCATGGTTCCACCCTAAGGAATCCTGGAGTCTGTAGTTTGATGAGGCACTGGAGCACTCTGGCAGAAAATTCTAAATGCTCTTCCCTGAACCGCAAGTTCCAGAACTCCATAGGATGTAATCTTGGCATTTAAAATGGAATAATAGTGCTATCATTGTATGGTGTCAGTGGACCCATTCTGTTCTTCTAACAACTCTAAAACAACCAGTTATTTTATTGCAAAGATCACTGGGTACCCCATAACTCCCTTGGTTACTCCACATCCTCACCTTCAGTGTTCTCCTTTGTATTCACTTCAGGCTTTTGACTCTGTTCACTCACAGAATTTAATGCCCTCTTGATTAACTTTGTCACAGAATATATCCATATTACACAGTTATAGGACTTTGATTCCAGTAACTGCTATGGAATCCAGTACATTCCAGTTGTATCTGCTGTTTCAAATCACTTTTGGAAGTACCAAAGAGTCTAGCAAGAATTATATGAAATATAGGTTTTATTTAGTTATTTATTTAGTTATATTACTTAGCTTACTTCATTTTTTAAAAAATTAAGACATTTCCAAAAACAAAGAACATCTTTAACAACTTTTCCAGTTTCTCATAACTTCAGTTTAAAAATAAAACAAAATTTCTCTCTCTCTCCCCCTTCCTTTCCCCTCTTCCTCTTCCATTTTAGTGCTTTTCACATTGGATCTAGACCTTAAAGTACTGTCCAACTATTCCTCATCTACTTTCATTTCATTAGTTATACTATCTCCTCCTATGCAATTTTTTTTGTTAGTTTATGTAGAATACATAATTTTATGTTTAATTTTCTTACCTTTATTTCTTCCAAGCATTCTCTATAACTGGTTTCTATTCTTCTGTTCTATTCCTCATCAAATTGGTTTTTTTAAGAGTAGTTAATTTCTCCATCCCTGTCATATCTAAGATTTTATGAGTCATTCTTCTGTTAGTGGTATATCTTTGTTTTTCCATTTTTGTGCATAGATTATTCTGGCTGAACTAACCAAATACAGCAGTAATTTAGAATTTTCTTTGATCGCTGGGTGGTCATCAATCATATTCAATCCTATGTTCAGGCTTCAAATCAAATTGTATACCTAACATGTTCCCAATTACCTTATGAATTTGTTTCCAATAACTTTTAGCAACCGAGAGTGTCTACCACATGCAAAAGAGAGTTCCATTTTTGTCTCACATTTCCAGCAGTTTTCATCTCCCTTTTTATATATCTTAGCTAATTTGTTTGGCATTATATACCATCGATATAACATTTTGTAATTTTTTTTTTAGTCCCATGTTTAATGTAAATTTCAAATCTTTATTCCACAATCTTTGCCATCTCTCCAGTTCTATTGTATGGCTGATATTTTCTGACCATTTGACTGTACATTCTTTACTTCCTGTTCCATTTCCCTTTCCAACAGAATTTTATATAACCTTGTTATGAATTTTAGTTACTTTTTAGTCAGTATCTTGTCTAATTCATCTTGTTCCTTTCCAGTGCCTTGTAGCTTAAAGTGCATTTTGAATCTTTCCAATATCTGTCTATAACGAAACCACTGAAATTCCAATCCTTGATTCTTGAATTCTTATCTTGTTTTCAATATAGGATGATTATCTTCACAGATTAATAGGTCTTCATATTTTAGATGTTTTTATGTCTGCTCTTCTCCCTCCTATCCCAAGTGCTTCCTGGGGAGAAGTCCAATTCAGAACTTTATTTTAAAATTTCTGCATATTAATATTCCATATTCTCCTCAAGGTTCTTCTCCTTAGTTACTTAGTTACTGCATTTAGTTGTTTAATCAGTTATATTTGACCAAGTTTGCTTCTTGTTCCTCATTTTCTGGGTCCTTTCAGCTCTGGCTCTGTTTTGTTGTACTCAGCTGCTCTTTAATTATGAATTTATGGAATCCTGGGATTTGTAGTTTATAGTTTTATAAATAATATAAACCTTTAACATATCTTCAACCTTTTGTAATTATTTATTGTCTTAAGTTGATTTTATTGTAAGTCACCCTGAGATCTTCAGATAAAGAGTGGTATGTAAATACTTAAAGTAAGAAAGAGAAAGAAAGAAAGTTTGGTGAAATTCTTAGAACACTCTAGGCCATTCCCTCTGGCAAAGAATTCTAAGTATCTTATGAAACAACTTTTTCCAGGATTCCAAAAGATGGAATCATGGCAGTTAACGTCATATCAAACTTCTATAATGATGTGATATTGACAAAGATGTGCTTTCCTAAACATCTTCTAGTTCTCTTGAGAAGCAGCTAGTCTTCTGATGAGTAGTCCTTCCTAAACAAAGCTCTTAGATCAAAGTCCCGGAAAACATCTTAGGTCAGTATGATCTTTACAGGCTTACCATAGCCCTTTGGAACTTCACAGAATCAAGAAGCTTCATATAGCACATATGTTTTATCACACACCCTTTTTCAAAAAAGTTCAAAGCAAACTGCATGAAGGGTCAAGATCTCTTCAGCTTCAGCAGCAGAATGGATCACATTTCCAAACATTTACACTATTTGTTGTATGTGTGTTTTTAAAGTCATTTCTGACTTAGGGCCTATACAGGGTTTTCTTGGCAAGATTTGTGCAGGGGGGATTTGTCTTTGCCTTTTCCTGAGGCTGAGAGAGTGTGACTTGCCCAAGGTCACTGAGTGGGTTTCCACAACTGAGCAGGGATTCAAACTCTGATCTCCAGAGTTGTAGGCCAGTATGCAAACCAGTATACTACACCGACTTTCTACACTACTTGTACTATCTGATATTAATATTACTTTAAATATTCAGCTTTCTCCTCTACCATTTATGTAGTAAAAAGCAGCTTTTGAAAATGCCTGCCAGCTATTGGCTGGAATGCTTCTGAACTAAAATGTTAATATATTAGCTTTTGAACATGATAATATTCAGCATTACAATCAGACTACTTTTGTCTAAATGTTCTTATTTTTAAACTGCTTCCAACTGCTTGGCACATATTCCTCATGAACAGTTTTTTTCCCCAGGTGCATTCATTTATCATGCATAAATAGATGTTTTCTTTAAAAGAAAAACAGAAAGAAAAGGCTACTTTATGGCTATTATGCAGATGCTTTTGAAGACTAGCCCATTAGTCTTAATTTAAGAACTTAAACAGCTGTTTAATTTATTTAAAAATATTCCACGCTGGCTGCAATCCGAAATTTTGGATGAATCAATTCCACTGCAATCAATAGGACTGCAGCCATTGTGGTCACAAGTAAACACTGCAAGCCCACAGTACTCAGAGGACTTAAACGTGGCTAGATCTGTGCTGGATTGTGGCCCTTAACCTTAGCCACTTAATTTTATGCTGCCCATCTTGTGTAGATGTTCTTTCTGGGGAAACGTTGAACATATAGTCTCCAGTGATTCAGTGAACCTTCTTGTTTTCAAAAGCTTTTGGAATTTTAATCTAATATTGCTTTATAATCTTGTACAGTTTGATTGTCAGTTTGCTTTATATTTTTGCATTTTGCATTCTCAGGGCCAAGAGCAGAGGAAGGAAAGAACCAGACATAACACCAGATCTAGGTAAATAGGCCACAGCTTTATTGGCGACAGATGAAACAGGGTTGGCTTGTGCATGGGTCCAAATTGAGGCATCAACCAACCCCCTGTTGACCGATGAGACCGAAACTCAGCCAGAACCGGAAAAAATTGGTGTCAGGTACAAGGCCACCTGACCACCAAGGAGTGCAGGAAAGTGACTCCTGACCACTGCAGTGCACGCTCGCTACCACCCTTGTGCTCCTGGGACTACCGCATTCTCCAGGACCCAGCCTGGGAAATTAGCTGCCCCAGATCCTGGATCTATGCCAACCTCAGACAAATTGTGATGCAACGAGCAAATAGCAAAATAAGTTCCGCGGATAAACAGACAACAAAGAAAGGGAGAGAGGGTGGAGCAATGCTTGAAGTGAAGCTGAGCACTGGCTTGGGGGAAACTCCATTATTATTCCAATTCCTGGACCAGAGGGAAGTCTAGAATCTGCTCTGGCCCAGGCAGAGGCAGCCAATCAATTCAAACTGGGCAGTTTGAACTGATTGGCTGGCAGCAGGAAAGGGGACCTTTCCGGGGCCAGCAGGCTGCCAGGAAGGTGGAGGTGGCAGCATGGCACCAAAGCATGGCTGCAGAGCCATGTGGAGTGCCAGAGGAGGACTGAACTGGGAAAGAAGACTGTGGAGCAGCTGTGGGAGCCAAGGCCAGCCCAAGCTGTAAATCTGCCACCTGGTAAGTCAGGCAGCCTGGCTTATCTGCATAATTTGTTTTAAATTGTATGGTATAGTTTTATTATTCCTTCTTCCCTCTCTGTGTGTATATACATACATTTTAGACTGTACACCTTTGGCAATGTTTTTGGCTGTTTTACTTGTAAAGCAGCATAGACGGCACTATAAAAATAAATAGGGGGGAGGGAGGAGTGATTTGTGTAGGGCATAGGATAGAGTTTTCTATGTCTGTGACCTAGTATGGATTGAGATGTACACTTACCTGGCTATGATTCATCTTTCTGCATTACTGTGTTTCTTTAACTGTGTCCAAAATTACCTGTTGCTAAAGCAAAGCTTGTCTCTTGTTTTTGAGTGACGTGCAAATGGATGGTATGAAACTGTTATGAAAGAGAATAATAGGCCTTGCACATCAATGGATGATAGGGCCAGAACTTGTAACTCTGTCTAGGACCCCAGGAAGCCACCTCATACCAAATCAGACCACTAGTCCACCTGGCCCAGTAGCATCAGCAATTATGAGCAGTGGTTCTCCAGGGTTTCATATACAGTTCTTTCAAACTCAAACTGGGGGTACCTGGTGTTCCTTGATGCTCTCCTATCCAAGTACTAAACCGGGTCAACATTGCTGAGGTTCTGAAATCCAAGAGGATTTCCCATATCCAGGATGGTACAGTGGAACACAACAACGACAACAAACCACCACAGATGCATGTCTGTTTGTCAGACTGACAGCTCCAATACCACAGAACCTAGCCTCCAGACACTTGGCATGTGTACTAAGGGAAGACTAGGGCATCGTGGGGTTCTCTGGTTTTTTTAAAATGAGCAAATTAATCTTAATGTGTCTGTTTAAAGTATGCAATATCAATTTCAGTCACTAAGTGGCAGTCTTCTTTAGCCAACACATAAATTGATATAGACTAAAGCTGGGTGGGAGTGATCTATAGGTTTTAGGGTTGCCCTCTCCCCACTGCTGTGGGGCAGACCACTCACAGGTTTGGAATAGGGAAGTATGGATGGGACGCAAGTGCTGGTGGCTTCACTCAGATGGGAGTAAACACACTAATAGTATATCTTCACTTAAAAGCTTTGGTGGGTATTAAAGTAACCATTAATTCAGCCCATGAAAAGCCAGGAACCTGAAGTGGTACAGGAATAAAGTTAGGAAGTGACCAGATAAAACCTGGTTAGGCTTACTCATGTTCTCAGTAGCAATTTCCTCTAGAAAAATCAGAAGGCTTTAGATCAAGTAGCTATAGAGCTGACTGAAAAGCTGGCAAATCTAATAGAGAAATTGTGCCTGGAAAGTCATATATGTCCCTAACAGTCTATCCTCAAAACGCATAACTGCAGGAATTGTGTATAGAAATAACCATCACTTACAATCAATTAAGCAGTTATCATTATTGTTATACAATTATTTTCCTGCTTCTTATGTATTATTTTTAACAATTCAGAGTATAATTACATACGCATATTCTTCTCCTTTTCTTCAGTACCATACAACTATCTTTGAAACAAACGTAAACATTATTCCTCATGTTAACTGAGAACATTCTTATGAAGCCTCCTTTCCAGAGACTTGAAAAATCAGTCTTGCTTTACTGAGCACAGCTCCTGGCTTCTTTTCAAATAAAGGCGTCCCAGCTCCCTCTGCATAGCCTGTCTGTCTCCTGTACTGCAGCTATCAAGAGGTTTTTTTCCAAATCAAAACAGACAACCCATACAGGTAGACACGGTTTTGCAGTGCTTACTACTCACATCTCAACGTGCCCAGCTGAGATGTCTGTAGTCCTTGCTGGAACCGCCAGCGAATGAAGAAAAAAGAAGGTGTCAGACTGACATGTGTACCAGAATGCAGCTCAGACAAAGCCCATTTCTCTAGAGACAGTGATGATAACTCCAGAAAGAACTTGTAAACAAGGCTGCTGTTCCTTTCAAAAGTCAGAAGGGTAAACTGCATTTCTAAAATGATCTGGTTTTGAATAAGTTTTTTTAAAAAAACAAACATATCAATGGGCCTGGACGTAACAACCAATGCAAATAAATGCCCCCACGCACCCCAGCTTTTCCCTTTCTTCTTCTACCTGCCCCCACCTGCATTCTTGATAATATAAGAAATGATAGAAAAGCTTGGGGTTACCTTACCCCTACCACCCTCCTGTGAGGCATGCAGTCTTTATGAACTGGACTTACTAATGACCGGAGAACATGATCAGGGCCACTCTGGCCAGAGATGTGTTCTGGGGCATGAATATATGGTTGATGACCCTTCACTGCTTCAAGCTGTTGAATACAATGAAAGACAAACTGCCCAGACTGGTGAGCAATTAGAGACCATCCTCAATCTTACCCTACGAAGATCTTCTCTATACACCCCACCTGACAAAACATTAAGAGATTGTCACGAGTCCCATCAATGTTTTGACACTCTAGACTTAAGCAATCAGCCCATTCCAGACTCCTTTATCAGTCCTGTGGGAAAGCCATTACAGCTTTGTCAAAGCATATCTTCAGGGTGTGAAACAGAATATGAAAACCTTAGTTTTGACCCCAGCCAATTGTAGTACATATTATGTAGTGCTCCTGACTGCCATTCCTCTATGCTACCCTCCGAAGCTGTCTGAGTCTTTCTGCTATGACCTCTTCTTCAGGATTGGTAACTATCAACTTTTCCACCCAATCCCTCTCTATCCAGCCTTTCTTGCCTCACTTTCCAATGGCCTTGTATAGTTCTTAAGACTCTGATTTCCTGTGTGTTTGTCAATTCACATAAAATACCTTGTTTACCTTTAACTGGAGTCCTCTCTGTGGTTAGTACCAGGATACATCGGTGAAAAAGTCCTGCCATTACCATCTTCTCACAGACCTCATTTGAACTATAATTCCTCTAAATTCTAAGGAGACACTAGCATTGTGGGTGGACCCAATGCCTGTCACCTCTTAGGGTAACAAGTGTAAAGCTCTAGATGGCCTTTCCCAGTGGTTTGTAGAAGTTGAAAAGCATAGGGGACAGTACTTACCTCTGTAAAAACCCATAGGCTAATAGCCAAAAGGCTGAACAACAATCCCCAGCACCACCCTCAAGGAACGTTCAGCCAATATTGGAACCATTGCAAAGCAATGCCCCAAAATCTGATATTAAGCAAATGACCCAGAAGAATACCATAACTGATGGTAGCAAATGCAGCTGAAAGATGCAGGAGGAGCAATAGGAACTCATTCTCCTTGCCCAGCTCCTGGAGTAGGTCATCTACCAAGGTGAACAAGGCTGTTTCTGTTCCGTAACCACGCCTAAACCCAGACTGGAATGGGTCTGAGTAATTCCTTTCATCCAAGAAAGCCTGGAGTTGGTTACCACCACTCCCTCTAGGACTTTATTTAGAAAGGGAAGATTAGAAACTAGTTGATAGCTACCTATGGATATAGAGTCCAGTGAAAGTTTTCTTTTTTTTCCAGCAAAGGTCTTAAAATTGTTTCTTTTAGAGAGGTTGAAACATGGTCCTCTTTCAAACAAGAATTTACAGTCTCCATTATCCTTGGCCAGTCCTTCTCTGACAGCTTTAATTAGCAAGGATGGACATGGGTCTAACAGAGAAGTGGTTGGCCTTACTTCTCCAAATAAGTAATTATCATCATGTTGAACAACCTGAAACTCATCAGTCACAACTGGATAGGTATGTGCCTGCCCAGTTATTTTCCTAGACTCCACCTTCAACATAGAGTCCAAATCAGAATGAATTCGAGCAATTCTCTCCATAAATTATTTAGCAAATTCATCATAGCACTTTTCTGAGAGCTTCTCCTCAGTAGTCTGAGGTCTAGGATACAATGGGCCTTTAATTGCCCAAAACAGCTGAATGAGATTGAACTGATGTAACGAGGCAGCAAAGAATCACCAAAAAATCCAGGGAGCCCACGCTTTGCACTCAAGTAAAGGACACATGGGAGCAACTGTGTCAATTGGCCAGGTCATCTTCCTATTCCGCAGATCAACAAGGGCATTAACTCTAGCAGCTGGAAAATCCCAAAGCATTTAGGAATCTGGAACAGATGAGCCAGAACAAAATTATGAAACTTCTTCCCAAAAAGCAAGGCAGCCCTTTCAAAGGGTAATGACTTGAAATATTGTTCTGTTTAATCACAAAATAACAATACATCACATTGGTTGTTGTGGGTTTTCCAGGTTTTGAGGCTGTTGGTACAGTAATAGAACACGGCCTCAAAACCCGGAAAACCCACAACAATCTATTGATTCTGGCTGTGAAAGCCTTCGACTTTACATCAATACATCACATTGTTAGTAGTATAAAACAAAATTGCAATGGATATATGATTTTTGATCCTGAAGAGAATAAATTTAAATTGATTCAGTCTTGTGAAAATTTATGGTACAGCCCTTTTCTTGTGAGACAAGCAAAGTAACAGTTTTCCACTGTGTTTTTAACTTAAATTGGTATTTTAATATATGCATTGAGTAGGTGTTTCACTTTATGTCCTATCCTTTTTAATGGCATGAGTTTTGTCCAAGAATATTTTACACACTTCCAAAAATTGGTAGTGGGCACTGGTCCATCCATTAGTGTGATACAACACTGGGGAGATATTACAAAATGAGATTGACAGGCTGTTCCTGTAGAATGGAGTCAGAATTGTATTTAGGAGCTCTTACAGTCCTCTTTTTAGAGTAACAATGGTTGCCTACTAAGCTTCTCTTCTTTTAACTATAAGTCAATTCTGAAAAAACAAATTACAAAGATTTAATTCCAGAACATCTGGCTGATCTGGTATGCATACTAGAAGTTTGGAGGGTTGGCTAAAGTGGGCCTCTATTGCTCATTTCTTCAGAAAATGGATTTGAAAGTAGTGTTGCCACACACCACAAGGATTCTCTTACTGACACAGTGTTTTGTGACAAAGTGCTCATATTCACACACATACACACTTTGACTTTTCCACATTTTTTTTACAACCTGGAAGGAAACACATTTAATTTACGTTGCTGCTATTCCATGTATATAAGATGCTCAACAATGTGAAGATGCAAAATAGCTTAACTGTGGCACAAATTTAACAAAAATGAACTGCTACAACCATGAGACTGTCACTGTTTCAGAGTCAGTTGCACAGCTGTACAGGTCTATCTGGTAAAGGGATAGGCTTCAGTTTCTGACACCCAATTATCATTACTCGGTTCCATTTGCCTTGGAACATGTCTGCTTGATTCATCTTGGCTGATCCTGAACATATCGCAGACTGCTGGCTTCTTTAATATTGTTCATTGAGTAGGAAAGGTATGAGAGAGTCAGTAATGACATGCCTTAAAAAATCTTTCCTCCACACTTGAAGGTTTAAACTTTGTGAATTTGATTATTTGCAAGATGCGTGTATGCCTTCCCCACTCCTTCTCCACCTCTCATATCCTTGTCTTTTGTGCAGGCACACTGTGCCTTCCTTCTCTGCACTCACGCAAAAAGCAAGGGAATGGAGGGGAGGTTCACGTGCCTCCCCCCAATTCCCTTGCCTTTTGTCCTGGTGCACTCTCCATGCCCCAGCAGCAATGGTGGGTCCCCACATTACCATATTGTCTGGACCTATTTCATTGTGGTTTCAGGCCACTTTAGGACTGAGAATGCAATGCTCATGGTACTGATAATCAGAGAGAGATCATGAATTTATTGGTTCTCCTTTGTTTTCTGGTGTCCTTTGAAATGATCTCAGTACCCTTCTAGATAAGTTACACAAACTGCAAGTAGCAGCACTGCTTGACAGTAGGATTCCAGAAGTGGTGGGTTGGAAGCTGTTATTCTTCTCAGTGGAAGCTCTCATCACCTACATATTATTCACTGCCCATGCTTATAAAGAAATACAGTAGAGTCTCGATTATCCGACATAAACGGGCGGGCTGATAGTCGGATAGCCGAAAATGTCAGATAATCCGGAGGGTTATCCTTGCCCGTCGCGGCCGCCATGTTTGGGGGCGTGTCTGGGGGCGCAGAAATGCCTACAGCCACGCCCCCAAGCAGCCACAACGTCAGATAATCCGGAATGTTGGATGACCGAAGGACGGATAATCGAGACTCTACTGTACATACAAATATGCTTGAAAAAAGCAACATGGAATTGTTAAGGGTGCTGATGATTTCCAGCTTTGTATCTCCTTTAAGAGTCTAGCCGGTTCTGACAGACTATTAAAACTTGTATATTTAAGCAGGTATTTGACTTTTGAGAGTATATTTTAGTTTGGTTTTTATTATTCTACCTGCTATTAAGCTGTTAAGCTGATCTACAGTAGCAAAGTGACATATTCATCATTCTGGACTTACTAATATTAATATATATATTGCTCTTATATATTTTGCTGGGTTTATTTTTATTTAGTTCTTGATCTTCACCATACAAGATATACAATGGTGAATTCTTATCAAGGGCACAGTATCAAGCCAAAATTAAGCCTAAACAAAATACATATTACAGTGATACACCGTTTTCCCCTATATTCCTTGTTTGTCATTTATACACTACAAAAATGCTGAAAATAGTCACTGGGCAGATAAGAGTAAGTGGAATGGTGAGTTACAGAAACACAGAGCCTGCATGGAAATGGACAGGCATACATGGAACAAATTTTGCAACTGAGGTGAAATACATCCACATGCAGGAGCTCTGTGAACAACATGGTTAAGCTCCCACAAGTACAAAGATCTCAACCCCATTTTATGGTGATGGTGGGAAATTGTTCTACATTCCTAGAACACGAGGCAAATACAGCACACACTAATGTTCTTTTATTGCAAAGGCAGATTTCTATAACCTATCAAAAATTAAAGTTAAAAGAATCACATCAGGATATCAGCCAGATGTGATTTAGGACCCCAGAAGAAGAAAGCCATAAACTGTTATTGGATTTATAATAGAAAACTCTCTATTTTTGTCATACCTGCATTCTGGCATTGGCAAATGGCCAATACAGTAAAAGCAGTATAAATATAACAATCTCAAAACAGAATGGCTTAAATACAGATGGACCATTCTTGGTTTTAAAGGAAATATGCCTCAGTTAACCCTGAACCATTCCTGCAGAGATTTCTGTGAACATTTCATAGCTCTTTCAAGGACCCCAAAACACTATCCACAGGTAAAAATTTTATTACATTTCACTTATACCACTGTGGATGCTGGGCTAATGCAATATGAATGGCACTGAAGAAAGTGCATCAGGAACAATCCAGTACAGGAATGTCAAAGAGTATTCTCAGAAACCCTTCTCTCTCTCTGTCTCTCTTTCTTTTTGGTCATTCCAGAAGCAGATATGCAGTACCTTCTTGCACAATGACACCCTCTCCCAAATGCATATGCTCAGCCTGAAGGTACTGGGGTGCTGTCACGAAAGCCAATGGCTAAGAGAAGTTCCCAGGCACCATGTAGTTGAAGTCATAGAACCAGGAAAAAAGAACAGCAGTTTGCTGGAGGTCTGGAAGGCTGCCAGCTGTCCATTTCTCCTGCCTATACAACTACAGGTCTGCTTCAGTTAATAAAGCTGATGCATTTCTCAGCTTTGATTCTTTAACAGAAAGATTGGTAGCAGAGGTAAAAAGAACATGTTTGGTTTCTATACCACAAAAAAGAGGCGCAATTTAACGTTTCAGCAAACTTTTTTGTTCAAAACTAAGACCACATGAAATGAAACAATCTGGACAGGTAAGACTTGTATAAGTGAACAAAAGCATTTTGAATCTAGAGACCACTTGAAAATTCCTTCTAAAATACACCCTGGGATTATTATTTTTTTTTCCTTTCAGGAGTCTCCACTTTTCTTACAATTTCCATTTTGGCGGCAGAACTTACAGATTTATCTTTTTCAACATGCCAGGGTAGCTGGTGAGGCAGGCTCTACCCTTTTCTGTTTTGTTCTTCACAAATGCTCAGTGATTCTGAAGGCAGCTGTTTGCCTTGCCTGTTGTATTTTAGCACACACAGCTACAGTAGGATCACCTACAGCAGAATTCCATTTCTTTGCCAAGTCAAGCTTTATTGTACAGTCCTGCCTCCACATTTATGGGTTTGACCTTCACAAATTTGATTATTTGCGAGGCATGTGCTTGCCCCCCCACCGCCATTTTCCTCCTCCCATCCCTTGCATTTCTCACCCCAGCCTTGCCACGCTCATGTTTTAAATGGCAATTTTTTTCCTTTTGGGTAAGCAAAGCACCCTCCCGATGCAGGAGGCCTGGCCTCTCTGCCATGCTGTTGCGCATTCTGCTGTGTATTGGCTGTTGATTGGATAGGTGCTCTCCTTACTCCTACTTTCTCAAGATAGCCACCAGAAGTAATTAGAACTCCAAAACTCCCCTCTTCTCTGTCTGAGGGGACAGTATGGGTAAGCCTTCTAGGTTGTCTTTTTTTCTCCCTCTTCCTCAAACGCCAGGACAGAGGCAAAGGAATGGGAGGGGAATTTTTTTCTGCAGTTTCTCCACTTTCACAAGGGTTCTGTGCCCTGAACCCTCGCAAATGTGGAGGGGCCACTGTACTGTTTACTGAAGACACATTACTACAACACGTCAAGGAAAGTCTGTCTTTCTCCAGCCCTCCTTCACCATTCTCCCAATGCCAATGCTGCAAAAACAGAGCACAGAGCACAGGAAAAGGGGCAGAGGACTGGGCTCCTGCAAAAAGACTTTGTAAACTTTGTTAACTGTCATATATCTCTTATAGTCAAATGGTGCTTAGGAGCTTGCTGTCCACTCATGGACTGAGGGAGATGCACCCTTCTATTACCATTGGGCAACCAACTGCAACAGAAATCTGATGGATGTACTCTTGTTCCACTGACATTTAAACAAGATATGGCCAATGGCTGCTGAGACTTGCAGTTCCACAACATCTGGAAGATTATGATTCTTACCCAGGACTAAATGAACAGATTCCCCCCACCCCCTTAAATATACAGCCCATCATTACTGATTTTATGCTATACCATGCAGTTTGAGATTTATATGCTTAACAGTTATTTATCCTGGTATGACTATGTGAACATTCTGGAACATGTCCCAAGTCCTCAAGATGTACAGGAGATCCATTGCAAAAGTTCAGGATTTCCATCACCATGTGAAACATGTTTCCTGGATGTGGAAATATTTAAATGTTTTAGCCATCACCTTGTCCAAGAGGTCCCACTACTGTGAGTGACACCAGCTAAGTAGAAGAAACCATTCCTATCACAGATTAAGTAAGTACAAAAGTAAAGTGGCACTCTGGGGATTATTCTTATTTAGAGAATAATAGACTATAGTATGTGTTAACTATTATGAACTACAAGTCTTAACAATGATTATAATACAGATTTTTTTTATCCAGCAAATTTCCAGCTGGAAATCACAAAAAAGTAAAAGGTTGACAGTACCATAGCTGAGTTTCTTCTCAAAGTGTGTAACCAGCTGAAATGTGCTGTAAGAACAGCTTGCTTACCTGTAACTGTAGTTCTTCGAGTGGTCATCTGTGCCCTCCTACATTAGGAGCTTTCGCGCCTGCACGGTAGTGTTCGGAAGATTCGAGAGGTCAGTAGCTTGGCGGGAACCCCTCCCCCATGCCGGTACTGTGCATGCTCAGCCCGCCGAACAACGGTCACTCCTCAGTTCTTGGTCTGCCAAGAAGAAAGGGACCTGAAAAGAGGGGGCGGTTGTGTGGGCATGTATGAGGGCACAGATGACCACTCGAAGAACTACAGTTACAGGTAAGCAACCTGTTCTTCTTCTTCATGGTCTCTGTGCCTCATACATTAGGAGACTGTGTAGCTTACCAGTAGGATGGTGAGTCAGGTCCTACAGAACAGAAGCCAGCACAGCACGTCCAAACCAAGCATCTCGACGGGACCAGCAGTCTAGCCTGTAGTGGCGCATGAAGGTCGATGGCTGGGACCAGGTCGCCACACAGCAGAGTTCCTGCAGGTCGACCCCTCGAAGGAGGGCTGCAGATGTCACCACAGCTCCGGTGGAATGAGCCCAAAGCAACGCTGGCGGAGGCCTCTGGGCCAGCTCATATGCCAGCTGGATAGTCTGGGCCACCCATTTGGAAAAGTGCTGGGTGGAGACCTTGTGGCCTCTTCAACGCCTGCCATAGCACACGAAGAGGTGCGGGGTCTGTCTGAAAGAGGCAGCCCTGTCCTTGTAGAAAGCCAAGGCCCAACGAACATCCAAGGAATGGAGAGACCGTCTGGATAGAAAATGGGCAAGATGATGTCTTGACTCGGGTGGAAGTTAGACACCACCTTTGGCAGGAATGAAATGTTAGGCCGGGGGACCACCTTGTCTCTGTGGAAGACGACATATGGCTCGTCAGATCGCAGGGCTGTCAGCTGTCCCGCCCACCTAGCAGAGGTGACAGCCACCAAGAAGGCAGTTTTCATGGCGAGCAGCCTGTCATCTGCAGTCACCATGGGTTCGAAGGGCGGTCTCGTCAGCTGTGACAGCACCAGCGATAGCGACCAGGGCAGTAGCAGCAGCGATACTGGCAGGTAGAGGTGCTGCAGGCCCTTCAAAAACTGTTTCACGGTACCGTGACAAAAGAGAGCTGCCGATGGGGATCGTGGTGGTTGGTATGCCACAATAGCCGCGAGGTAAACCTTCAGCGACGGGAAGGCTAGGCCCTGCTGCCGAAGGTGTAGTAGGAAGTGGAGCATGGTAGGCAGGTTGACAGGCGATACCAGCTCTCATTGTTCCTCAGCAAAGGCAACGATATGCTGCCACTTGTAGTGGTAGTTGCGGCATGTTGACTCCTTCCTGACTGCTGTGAGAACGTTGCCGATGACAGGATCGTCTAAGGCGATATCCTCCAGGCATGGAGGGCCAGGAGCGGCAGTCCGGATGAAGCACGAGACCGTTGGAGTGGGAGAGGAGGTCCGGTGCTGTCAGAAACCGGAGAATTCGTCCACGGGCAGCCTCGAACAGAGGCCCGAACCAGTGCTGCCTTGGTCAGTACGGTGCCATGAGAACGATATCTGCTCTGTCCGTGAGGATCTTCGATATCACCCGGCCGAGCAGAGGGAACGTGTAGAGGAGTCCCTCGTTCCACCGAAACTGGAAAGTATCGCCGATGGAGTGGCGATTGCAGCCGGCCCTCGAGCAGTACCGACGACACTTCACGTTCTTGCTGGTGGCGAAGAGGTCGATCGTCAGTTCGCTCCATTGATCTCGAACCATCTGGAAGGCATCGCTGGAGAGGGACTACTCGTGATGGCATGAGGTGTCCCTGCTGAGGGCGTCCGCTGTGGTGTTCTCCTGCCCGGCCAGGTGAACCACCACCGGACGGATCCGAAGCAAGACACACCAGTCCTGGAGATCGAGGGCGATGTTGAGGAGGGTGGTTGAATGAGTCCCTCCTTGCCTGTTGACATAGCAGACCACCGTCGTGTTGTCCGTCAGGATCAACACTATGCGGCCTGTGACAAGGTGTCGAAATGCCCGTAGAGCCTTTGAGATTGCAAGCAGCTCGAGAGCGTTGATATGGAGGGCGGTCTCATGACCGATCCATCAGCCGCGGACTCTGAGGTCGCCGCAGTGTGCTCCCCACCCGTAGAGGGAAGCATCCGTCGTTACCGTGAGTTTCGGATTCTGCTCCTGGAACGGCATGCCCGACAGCAGGTAGCTGTAAGACTGCCGCTACAGCAGGGACTGGCGCACCTGTTGAGGTAGGTGGTAGCGGCGTGTCTGGTCGTCCAAGAGTGGATCGAAGACTCGGACAAACCAGTGCTGAAGTGGTCGTGCGCGAAGCCTGGAAAGGTAGGTCACAGTGGTCGTTGAGGCCATGTAGCCGAGGAGCTGTTCGATTCTCCTCGCTGTCACCATTGCGGCATGGAATACTGTAGACGCTGCCCGACGAAGTGTCCGCACCCGGTCTATCGGTAGGTACGCCCTTGCCGATACTGCGTCCAGGGTCGCCCCAATAAAGTCGAGAACCCTTGTTGGCTCCAGGTGGGACTTCTTCGGGTTGACCCGGAGTCCTAGACGGGTGAGAAGAGTCAGAGTCCAGTGTATGTCCCTGTAAAGTTTCTGTTTGCAGGACGCCACCAAGAGCCAATCGTCGAGGTAGGGGTAGATTGAGATGCCCTTTGTCCACAGGAATGGCACCACGGGGGCCATGCACTTGGTAAAGACCTGTGGCAAGGTCGAGAGGCCTAATGGCAGCACCCGGTACTGGTAGCAGGTACCGTCGACCACGAACCGTAGGTATCGTCTGTGCTGCGGGCAAATGCAGATGTGGAAGTAAGTGTCCCAAAGATTGATGGAGGCGAACCAGTCCCCTCGTCGAAGGAAAGGCAGGATCGAGGGTAGCGTGACCATCTTGAACTTCTTGGGGCGGATGTAGTCATTCACCCCTCTGATGTCTAGGATAGGCCGCAGGCTTCTGTCCGTCTTCGGTACGGTGAAGTACCTCGAGAAGAAGCCGGTGGTCTTGACTGAGGATGGAAGTGCCTCAATCGCTCCTTTTTGTAGAAGGGACTGGATCTCTTCCAGCAGTACCGAGCTAGCCGGGATGGAATAATAGACCCCTCGTGGTGGAATATCTTGAAACTCTATGGCGTAGCCAAGACGGACGATGTTTTAAGTACCCAAGAGTCTGTAGTGACTTTCCGCCACTCGGCAAGGTGTCTGGCCAAGCTCGGCTGATCTTGTAGGGTTGCTGAGAGGGTGAAGGTTGGTATCTGTGGCGACCTGCAGAACACATCAAAACCGGGACTTCGTCCCAGACAAAGACTTCTTAGAAGAAGAAGATGGGTGTCTTCGAAGAGGTCTCCGTGCGGTAGATGAAGTGGATGGCCAGGACACAGTCGACTGCGGAGACCGCGGTTGGTATGTGGAGGAAGAGGAGGAGGATCTATGCCACGATGGCCAGGAACCGAAGCTACGGTGAGACTGGGGCGGTTGGTTGATGCCCATTTTCTTGGCTGTTGGTCGGGCCTTGATGAGATGGTCCATAGCCTCATCCGTTGAGGTATGGAACAGTCCCTGGCCATCAAACGGGAGGTCCTCGATCCTCCTGCGGCTGTCCTCCTGGAGCCACGAGGAGCACAACCACGCATGTTGTCGAAGGGCAACCGCGCCCACTATCACCCTCAAAGTAGCCTCCACGGCATGCCTCGAGGAGGTGATCTGTTGGTTCGCGACTGCCATGGCCTTGCCAAAGAGCTGTGTGGCGGTAGCGCGGGAGTCCTCTGGCAGATTCGCGAGGAGCGGGGTGAGCTGGTCAAGGAGGTTCCGATGGTATGCCGTGAGACAGGCCATCGTGTTTAGAGTCCTGGCCACCAGGGAGGATGCAGAGTAAAACCGCCTACCAAAGGTGTCGAGTTTGCGACCTTCACGTTCCAGCGGGATCGTGTGCGCTCTGTTACCACCCTTGGTCTGAGCCGATTCAACCACGATGAAGTTTGGGGTCAGATGACTGAAAAAGAACTCCGTGTCCTCTCTCTGGGTCTTGTAAAGATGCTCAAGCCGATGTGGGATCGGCTGAGCTGAGGCTGGCTTTGCCCAAGGTTGTTTCATGGCTTCAAGGTTGTTTCATTTTTTTGCAGATGGCTTGCGGGGGAGAAGAACCAGGGTCACCGTCGGAGCAGTAGACTGCACTGGTACCGCGGATGATGTCGTGGTCGGGATCTGCGTGACTTGGAGGGACACCACCAAGGGCCGAGGGCAGTGAGCAGCCTGTGTCGTCGACGTCATCGCCCGCGTCGCTTGTGCCAAGGTGGACTGAGGCACAGCACGCGTCACGGTCGATGTTGTCCTCGGAGGAGGTGACACTGCCCTGTAACTGGTTGAGGACTCCCTAGACCAACGATGGTGCGGCGAGATCAATCGGCGAGGCAATTGACAAGGCGATCGGCTTGGCAGCCTCTCGTAGTGGGAGCGATGGGCTTCCCTGGAGGGCGAGCGAGATCGATTCCGTGGTGACCAGTACCATACATCCGGGTGGTACCAGTCCCTGTACAATGGGGAGTAAGAATAGTAAGAGCCCGGGGGCTTGCGCCAGAGGTGCTCCTGGCCATACCTACCGAGGTAGGAGGCAGAGGTATACACTGAGTCCCCAGAGTGGACTCTCTCCAGGCACATCTCCCGATGTCGCGGGGATGGAGGCCTGGCTCTCTGCTCACGAGAGCGGGACTCGCTCCGTCAAGAGGCTGGCTGGTGACTAGGCAAAGGCCAATGTCAGGCCACAGCCTCCTCCCGGCGGTCGACTGACACACGGTGACTCAGCGGGGTAACCGCAGCCGTCAGCTCGGGTGGCTCCAAGGGCAGGACCTCCACAGTCTGCTTCTCGCCAGACACCTCGAGGACCTCCTGATGGTCCGAATGCTCTTCTGGGTCCTCAGTGAGCTGGGTAGGTGGAGGTGTCGGGAGGCGAGCCTCCTTTGGAGGGGAGCGCCTCTTTTCCTTCTCCTTTGCGGTGTCCTGAGTAGGAGGATGCTTCTTTTGGGCCGGTGTCAAGGGCTTGGAGAAGGTCGAGGCCTGCGAGCCTGCAGATTCCTCGCGAGTGGAAGGAGCTGATAGCTTTGGAATCCTTGGAAGCTTCGATGTTGGTACCGAGCCTGGTACCGACAAGGTGGGCGGTATGGCAACCACCGACACCTTCAACGGAATGGTCATTGGACGAGCCGATTTTTCTGCCATCACGACGCGGGCCTCAGTCTGTTCCTGTGATCGCAGGGACTCCTCCCAACGGTGAGATTTAAGTCTTGCCGAACGGTTGCGGAGGGTCTGGTGAGTGAATTCTCGACACACAGGACAGGCCTGGACATTATGGCCGTCGCCCAAACAGAAGGGGCACTCGCGGTGTTTATCCAAAAGAGCGACCTTCCATCCGCAGGAGACGCAACTTTTAAAGAGCGCCAACACAGACCGAGGAATCCAAAGGAAAAGAGAAGAAGACAAGTGGAGAAGAGAGGGGAAGACAATGGGGGTTCGAAGTTCCAGAAACCAGTCCGTAATCCAAAACCATTTGTCAGGAGACTGAAAACCGGGTCAAAAATGAGAAGCAGAAGCCAATACCAAATCCAAATCGCAATCCAAAAACCGATAGTCCAAAAAGCCAAAATCTGAGTCGAAAATGCAAGAAAAGCCAAGAAAAGCACAAGCCACTGAGAAGAACCTTCTGTTCGCTACGGTGGACAAGAAAGAACTGAGGAGTGACCGTTGCTCGGCAGGCTGAGCATGAGCAGTACCGGCATGGGGGAGGGGTTCCCGCCAAGCTACTGAGCTCTCGAACCTTCCAAACGCAACCGCGCAGGCGCGAAAGCTCCTAATGTATGACGCACAGAGACCACGAAGAAGAAAATAAAATTCCAGAGCACTAACCAGTGGTTTAATCATATTATATTCCTTTTGGTTATTGGGTGATCCTGAAAATTCCCAAGATGGTAACTAAAAACCAAAGCACAGGCAAAAGAAAAATGAAAATATTATACCACAATTCTGTGGAATCAACTTTGTAGTACATGCCCCCTTCTTTGGACATACAGGTCCTGCTAACATCTGTGTTATCGTCTAGTTTTGATCACTCACCTTTGTAAGGGAGGCGGGGGATAAAATGGTGGCAAATATATTGCCTTAGGCCTGTAACGATTCTGTTTTTCTGCTTCTCCATTTACAACATTTTGTCTTTGAAGATCAACCAGAAGTGACAAAGTAGTCACTGTGCAATTCAGTTTCTTATTTCTTCATACGTTTCTTCTCTGAGTACAGCAATTCTACTCAGTAGTTTGGCCTTTTGTGTTGTTACTTATTGGTCATGACAGCAAGCAACACTCCCCTTAGATTTAGTGTCATTATGCCTCAATTATCAAGTAATGCCTTATAGCATGACTCTGTCTGTCTGAAATATTTCACTCCACAGACAACCAATTTAAACCACACTCTTATTAACAAGAACAGGGAAACCTTAAAAATACATCTGGACAGCACAATTCCACTTATCCTCCAGATATGCAACATTAAGGAAAAGAAAGCTGTTGCAATCAGACACTTAATGTCTACAAGTTTTGATTAAGCATATGCTTTATTAAAGCATCTACTAGTACTTAATGAAGTAGTCACTGGCTGGGAGACTGGACTTTTTAATTCTCAGTAAGCCAGAGACAATCCATTATCATGCTCCTAAAAACTCCTATTAACAGAACTATTACCCAAAATATGTGTGTTTGTAACTGAAATTGGAAAATAAGATTAAACGCAAAAGGAATAGAGGGCTATATTATAGTCAATTGAGGAAGCCATGGCCTTGAGTTTGAAAGACCTGAGCAGAGCTGTTAATAACAAGGTTTCTTGGAGATTTTTCATTCATAGAGCTGTAGTAAGTTGATACCAACTTCATGACACAGAGCAGCAACCAGATCAAATGTTAACACTATGCTTAAGACAGAGGTGGGCAAAGGTATTTCTCCCATGCATCCCCCCTCCACAGCCCTCCTTTTTCCTGGAAAAGAACTGTCATCACTATTTAGGGGCTCTGCAAAGCAATTTCACAGATACTGGGCCTCTCCTAGCCTCTATTAGTTGGAAGTGGGATAAAAACCAGGAATGTTAGACTCAACGCCCTTCTTGTTCTTTGTATCCTGTGGCATAAATATAACTTCTCTGTGGTTAACTTCCTATAAAACATTCTTGATAGAGTCCTCCAACTCTCTATGGTCCCATGCCACAGACTCTACTGGAATAGATAAATTCATTTGCTGCTGGAATATACAGTATACAGTTAAAACAAAATTGCAGGAACGATTCAAATGCTTCAACTGTTATTTTTCCAGACATACTAATTGATGAAACCTACAGTCAGCATATTGAACTTTCTCAGGCAACACATTAGGACTGATCAAGATTTACTGGCTCATAAGTAGGCATCTAATTCACTGAGATCTCAGTCAAATTTTGGACACAGAACACGTACTCTACTGTGAAAATTACGGAGGATCTAATCTGTTTCTGTTGTGTCCTATATATATGTGACAAGAACTTAGAGAACAGGAAGAAACATATAAACGTGTTTTTCAAGTATCCTACCAATCTTTTTCATAATTTTTACACATGAAAGGAACATGAACTACCCCACTTCATATATTATTTTTTTAAAAATAAATGCCACTATTTTCTCATGAAGTGTGCACAATACCATGGATTTTTTATATACTAACAGTAACTGTGGCAGGAGATGAAAGACATTTTAGTAAGCTAGCATTTAACCACATGCAGTAGCCATATTGAATATGAGTATGAACTTGCAAAAGAAATTGAACTTGGGAGTTAAATCATGATCTCATAATTAAAAAGGCCAGAAAAATAAAGCTTTAGACTGAATCGCTTTAATGTTTGTAACCATGTTGATCACAGAGAAAAAAAATTCAAGACACTAACTTGTTAATCCATTTATTAATGACCAAATAGATAGCAGACTTGAGGTCTCAGGCTACATTTTGTTTTTCAACAAAATTATCAAAGGTGTGCATTTTTTAAAAAAATGTATATATGTCACAATATTTTCAGAATTAAACCCTTTTTCATGGTTCAGGAAGTTGTATGTATGGAATAAGGGACTGTGGTTTCCATGCGGGAAGGTGGCCCATATTACAACTTGCTCTGCCTACAGAGGAATGAAGCTTAGGTCTTGATACGGAGTTCCAGAATCTGGGAGCAGTCGCCAAGAAATCCCTTTCAGTTTAGAATGATAATGAATTTCTCAGAAATCTTCAAAATACATGTCAGTGGAAGATTGCCCCCACATCTGCTTGCAAGGACACTTTTTGCTTTGTTTGTTTTCATGTTTACTTTTGTTAATTTATACTTCTGTAAATTATTATTCATGGCATAGTGTAATACCCGACTTGTGCTTTTATTATATACAATAAAAAGTGTTGGGTTTTTTTTGTTAAGGTAAGGGCAAAATCAACCTGGTCCATCTATGACTTAGAGAGCAGTGGCAGGGGGCTTGTTTCCCCCTCCCACCAGAAAGAAGTCTTAGCTTTGCCTGCAGACCAGGAACTACAGAAAAAGAAAAGGCATTTTGACTTCAGCCACAGCAAAAGAAATTAGAGGCACCAATTGGTATTCAAGCAAGAACATCAGCAAAAATAACATCAGCTTAGTCAAACTTGAAGCTTAAATGCCCATTTACAGCTCACTATCTTCTTTAGGCTCTAAAGATCTGGCTCTTCATCCTCTTCCTTCTCTTCAATATTCCCCTACCCTATTGAATCTTGTCTTTTTAGTTTGTTGGCCTGATGTCTTTAATTATTGACATGAGCTGCTGTGGGAGGCAATCAGTACCTGAGAAGTGGGATACAAAATAGTAAATGAATAAATAAATGAAGAATGTGTGGCCTCTAAGAATTACCCCAGGCTAAGTGTGCATAGCACTGTAGTCTAAGTAACATTATTTAGGCAGCACCTAAGACTTAACCTAAGTTAGACTAAGAGACAGCATAACTAACATTGCCCTGCTTTGAGGTACAGCATACATTCCCTGTTCAATGGCCTTCAGATATTTTTCAATCCAAAACTTGGAAAGTTGCTTTTAAAAAGTAATTTGGCAGCATTACTTGTTATAAGTAGTGTGTTGCTGTTACTGATTACCGTGTTTGAAAAATAGCTTGTTCACTCATTACTATTTTGCTACTTTGGGAGTCAGGGAAATTTAGAGAAATCTTTCTATACCCCCAAAATGCCTTATAAAAATAACTTTGAAAAATAACAGGAAAAGGTTAGTCACTACACCAAAACCATTGTAATGTAATGTACATTACATGTACCTTATTACATGTACATTACATTACATAACCATTACATTACAGTCAGAGATGAGGAGAGTTGTGGTCAAAAAAAGATAAAAGGTTGGGGAAAACTGGGCTATAGCATTTCTTCATAATCAGCTGGCTCCTGGAACTCATTGAGGTTTTCTTTTCTCATTATCCATAATTACTGGTGCTTTCCTATGTTATCTTCTTTTTTATATATGCCCTATTTTTCTACTCCAGGCAGCACTGGTAAAATCAGTTGAGACTTGCGACTAGGTAAGATTTTTGTTTCCTAGGTTTTTTTCCTCACAGATACACAATTAAAGAGAGATAATTTCCCCCATAAACAAATTTGAAAAGTTTATCTCTAATAATTGCTAGGCTTACCAACGAATTATGAAAACCTTCCAAGAATATATAAATTGAATTTTGAGAGAAAGAGTGTGAAAGGTTGAGTCCAGTTTCAAGTATCAAAATGCTAGAAAACACATTTTATAAGGTCATATGTAACTGCGACCATAACATGATGTTTTGTCAATAGCAAGGTAATTTTTGATCATTATACGTTATGTAATTGTATTACAAATATACAAACTTTACATATGATTGCAGAAAAGGCAGCCCTCCAGAGCCAACTACACAATGTAATATAATAATAATGAGTCTACGTCAACAAAGCAGGATTTTAATAACACTTTCAGAGTGCTGGTAGCAAGCCAAATTACATAATGTCTTAATATACAAAATGATTTCAACATAAAAAAGAAGAGCATCACAATATTTAAAATAAACACAAATACCTTTGGGATCAGAAATATTTACTGAACACATACTTTAAGGTTCATAATAATATTTAACTCTCCCCCCCAATTCAAAATGAAGAGGAGAAAAAGCTTCTGATAATTTTAGTCACTGCTCCTGAAATTTATGGCACAGGTCCAGTTTTTAATAACTAAAAGCAAGCTAAAACCCTAATTATGACATTTGGCATGAACTCTCAGCACAGACTGAAACTCCCCCTTTTCTCTTAAAGGAAAAGAAGTGATTATGTTACCTTAGAGGCTGATTCCAAAACTGTAACATGCTGGATTGCCTAGCACAGATTTAGACCAATAAACGAGTTTCCTATTAGAAAATATGATCAACTCCTAACAGGGTCCCAAAGGTGAAAGTCTGATGATTTATTCACTTATCCTGTACTAAATGGAAGGTATCTTTGGGGAGAGGTATTAAAGCTATTCTAATAGTATCCAATACAAAACATTTTTCAAATATAATTGAATACATGCTCATATACCACAATGCAACAGGAGAAGCACTTAAAGAGATGAACATCTGGTAAAATATGAAAGTGTAACATACCGGGATGGATTTCACACTACACAATGTTTTGTCTATTCTATAGATGGCTAGCCATACTGCTTGAAAGGCAGTATTTTTAACAGTCTGGGCTTTATGCAGATCTATTAAACAACACTGGCATGTTAGTGAAGTTGTCCTTGACTTGTCCTGTTAGAGTCAATATTCATAGGTTATGTGATTTTGGGCACCTATGTTTTGATCAAATCAGGTATTATTAGTATCAGAACTGTGTATTCACATGCAGGTCTAGGTCTCACCTACAAGTTCTACTCTGAAAAGGTTTAGCAAATTACAGATGTGAAAGTATGGCAGGAAAGACAAAAATTCTCTAGGCCTGATATAGTCTTTAGATGTCTGTTTAAGCTGTAGTGGCTATTAAAAAGTTATGCCCAACTTCAAGATGAAAGCCATTAGCAGCTTCTAAGAAAAGGATAATCACAATCTTCTAGAGATTTAATTAGATGTAACTCACAGAAGCTTTCGACTTGGTCTGCTGTTAATTGAATCAAAATCAATGACTATCTTACTGCACTTTGGATTGAATTTCCTAAAAAAAAAAAAAGAGTGAGGGGAAGGGAGGAGGAGGAGGAGAGAGAGAGAGAGATGGATATTAGCTAGTGAAGTAGTTAAACATTTTGTTTGCTTTGGTTCCCAACTAAATTTTAAGAAGGGAAAAATATCCTTGGATTCACTCTGCGTTTTATCTCTATAGGAGCCAATTATAGTGCACCATACTGAGAGAAACCAGGACAAGAAAGACTAAGACAAAAAGACACATGGGGTTGCTTAGTCTGTATGTTCTTCAGCTATTGGAGTTCATAAATTAGCCAGGAGTCAAAGGATTTCTAACAACTTAACTGCAGGAGGTGGCATCATGTAACCAGTTTTTCTGCAACATTTGGTATCTTTTTTCCCATGGCAATTTTTCATATGAAACTCCCAAAGTTTGCTTCTGCAATCTTAGAGAAAAGGGGACAACACACTGCATTATGAAAGGATGAGAAAATATAAGTTAGTGAAGCTGAAATAATTTTAAAAGTTACAACTTCAGAATTGTAAAATTAATACTGGCAACAAAGCTCATCCTTTTACATCATTAGAGCATCTGCTGCAGCAATTAGCAAGAAAGGTATTTGGGGACTGTGGATATATTTTACAATCTACCAGTAAACAGAGGATTATGCAAATAGTGTGGATTTAGTGTCTCATTAAGCTTGACAATTCAGTGCTCGAGATTCATTAAGCATACCCATATCCTCACAAAAGGCAAAAACCGTCAACACAATGATAAATACATTTGGGACTGCACAGAAGCTTTATCCAACTCAATACTAGGAAATGCTGGAGGTCATCTAACACTGGAAAAAATCTGCAAAGATTTCACTCACAACAGAATGAGTTACATCTCTACTTCACCAACTGCCAACAGTAGACATGTAATTCACTGCAGAAGCTCAGAGTAGAAGAACTTCAAATGATGCTTTATTGGCTCATGATTTCTGTTTTGACCCAGCCGCTAGCAGTCAGTCTAAAGTTGTTATTGTAAGAATAGTTGTTATGCATATGAAATTTAAGAAAGTTCTATATTAATATTATAAAACATCTTCATGTTCTTAACATCACCCATTTTTTAGGTCAATGAAAGATGTTTACCTAAAGTGTCTTCAAGATTAGTAAAGGACACATTGTTAACTCCTTAGAGAGCAAAACACTTTCAATGTAGAACTCTACATCTTCTGTTTGGATCTGTGTTTTTTTTTAATTTTAAAGATTTGCTTACATTTAAGGAAAAACTACTTTGAACATTTGTTTGGAAGTATGTAACCACAATACAAAAGGTAGGTTTAATTTAATATTTAAGATCACCCCTAACTCATAATCAGAAATTAACCATGCAATCCTATGGACATGTATTCAGAAATAAATTCTACTGAGTTTGATAAGGCATGCTCCCAACTAAGGGAGTACAGGATGGCTTCCAAAAATATAATGTTATATATAAGAAAAAGATATTTAAGTATATGCTTTTGTGTGTATGTGCCTTCAAGTCCCTTGTCAACATATGGCAACCCCAAGAATTTCATAGTTTTCATTTCAGATCTGTGGCTGAGCATGGTACTTGAACAGGATGACTTCTAAGATCCTTTTAGCTATGAGTCTAGGTGACATCTCTATGGCTGTGCTCTTTAAACCAGTGGTTGTCCAGCTATGGTCCTCCAGATGCTTTCAGTTTCAACTAGAAGTCCCAAGCAGAATGGCCAATCGTCAGAAATTCTGGATGCCAAAATCCCAAACATTTAGAGAAACAAAATTTGAGAACCACTGCTTTAAACTATTCTTCAGTGACACAGTTAATTTGGAATGATCTTCAGTTAGAAGTAAGTTTTTACTGTTTTTACAGTAAAGGTGTCTATGAAGCAAAGCAGTCTGTGACAGTGCTTGCACTGTAAAGATCATAAAGAGGGCCCAAATCATGTTAGCTGTATGTATTGCTATATAATGCAGGAATATTGTAAGCATATTTTATACACAAGTTTATCTTTCCCATGGCAGTAGAAATTCTTCAGTTATTTATGTTTATAAAGATTTATGAACATTTCTTCAAATGGATCAGCAGAAATGCCTGATATAATCTGCAAAGAATCCAAACTTTTGACAGCAACCTTTCCACTCTTTATGCACGCAAAAAGATGATATGGAATGATTACTACCAACTATGTTTTGATTCTTTGACAATTGTGTCAGACATGCTGGCTCACCATGCTGCTCTCTTGCTTGAAATATGACATCAGAGATACAAAGAAAATAGAATGGGCTCCATAAAGAGTTTGCAAGAATCAGCCTCTTTCCTTTATCTGACCTCACTTCCTTTGAGTGTTTAACGGCCTTACTTCACCTACTTATATTCAGTTCCATACAAACAGAAGAAGATTTCTTGCTGAGCAAAAGGTACCTACAGATTCATATAGTGGGCATGGGGCTCCACATATGCACCAAACAAAATCAAAGAAGCTCATCAAAGGAGGATAGGACAGGTGTTATTATGCCCCTCCACATAAGCTCACCTGTATATAATTCCAGCTAAATCAAACAAGCGCCGTGCAGCCGTCATCTCTGGAGTATCATGATATTTGTCAGACATAAAAATAACTTCCTTGATGCCTAGAAGACAGCAAGAAGACATCACAATTCAAAGCAAACAGGTTGAGATACCTTGTAGAATGACTGATTTAGATTTATGCAGCCCAAAAGAAGTCTCTACTTTGAGATGTTTTTTTCAAAGAAAACAGTGTATGGTGCTCTTCCAGTGACAAAATCGGTTATGCTCTTGGTAAAACAAAGCCTTATGTTCAGTAATACCCACTAGTCAATACAGAGAGGGAAAAGATTGTCTATTGCTCAGATACACAACCTTATCTGATTGGAAATTGCCACGCCAATCTGGGACAAGTACGGGCTTGTCACAGAGCCATTTTTGCCATGTTTCGGGGCCTTTCTCTGCTATTTTGGGGCATCCAGAAGGCCTTTCTTTAACAGATAGTGGGCAGACGTCACTTCCTGTTTCCAAAAAGTTTTCTCTGGGACCTATATTGGTTTGTGGGACCAAAACATGGTGGAAATTCCCCATACTCCATACAGGGACAAAAAAAAAAAACTTTTGTGAAAAAATATATAATTTTTTTTTTTTTGCATCCCAGGAGGGCCCAGGAGACCTTAATGTTTTGATAATGTTCTCCATCCCCCTAAGAGAGCATTTGGAGGGGAAAAAATTGCTGATCCCTGAGACCCTGTTTTACACTATCTATATATGTACCTTTCTCTTTATATAAATTAGTCTCTATTTAAATTACATAGCATTTTTAAAACAAACTACTTCTATTACAAGTAACAGAATTAAGACAGGTTGATACTGCCTACTGCAAACAAACTAAAACAGGCCATCCAATGTCATAACAAAAGTTAGAGCCACTATGAGAAATCCAGAATCCAGACATCCTGCCATGTAAATGTTGTTATAATTAAAACACACTTGAAGTGCAAAGAAAGGAGATTGATCATGAGGCCATAATTGTGTCCATGTCATCAAGTTCATAGGGTTCTTGTTTCTGCGAAAAGTAGGGAGAAAGGGAATATAACACCTGGATTGTTCAGTTCTGGTCACTATGAGGGAAAGACAATGGTGAAAAATAACATTATTTATTTCTTCTTTGCTAATCTGTAGGAGCAATGGTTTGACACATAAGCAAAGCTGTACATCAAAGCTGGGAAATGTGCATTTGTCCACATGTTGGACTATAACTGCCATCAGTTCTACACAGTACTGCCAGTAGTGAGAGCTGATGTGAGCTGCAGTCCAGGAAGATGTGGAGAGCTACACAGTCTTCATTCCCACTGTCACTGGAATGCAATACATCCAGTGATGAACTGCAGCTGTAAAACTGCTGCTACCCAATTATGTTCTACTTTGTCAACATTTCTGTTTGTGGAATGTGAAATTATTACTGTCCATCAGTGTATTCAGTTCTTCACAATAGAACAAGAAACCTCTTTTTTCAGTGGAACTTGCATAGACTGTGAATAAAACAGGACTGTTCAAAACAATAGAATTATCCTATGTAATCATCTATAGCAGATGCCGGGTAATTAGTAAGCATTCATCTTCCTTGCATTTTTTACTTCCACCTCCAAGCTTCTTCTATCCCACCTGATGCCACTAGTTGGTATAACTAGCTGGTGTAACAAGCTCAATCCTACTCATCTCTCACTCTATCAATATGTCATATTAAGATCACATCCTGAACATGCAAACAACCGTCACAGAGGAAGATCCAGGAGTGATAATTGGTAATAGGCTTGATGTTTGTAAAGAAGATTGGTGATTGATTTAAGAGATTATCTATTTCATAACTGTTTATAAAACAAATTCACATAATAACAAATTCATTTATTATGTATAACTGACTGGGAAGATTTTAGAAATTGTGGCCCACTATTACATGGAATCTTAATTGCCTTTATGGAGTAAGTACAAAAACGTACAGACTTCTAGGGTTTCATTCTTCATAAAATGTACATGTGGGACAACCTTGAGAGGTCTTCATTACTAAGGTAACAATTACTGTTAGATACTACTCACATTTATGAACTGTATACATTTTATTTTACTTTGCTGATTCTTGCTTTATATTTATATTTTGGTGCTTTTATTTTACCATTGCCCTTTACCATGTGTGAAGTAATTCTGTCACAGCTGTGAGCTAAAGAATCTCTTTTTGACACCATTAATAGGTATAAATGGTCTTCCGTGTAATGTGTGTTAAGTGCATCCTTTTTGCCTCACATCTTGCATTTCAGTGCTGATCAGCCTTTAAACAGGAATAATTTCAGAAGTCTCTCCTTCTTCAGTTTACTAAAATATGACCCACCTCAGTTAATGTTATCTGAATAGTCTAATTTATACAGTGCCTTCTTGAAATATTCAACTCAGTTTCCCATGTTTTGTTGTGTTACGATTTGACAATGAAATGTATTTACAGTCCTCCCTCCATATTCGCAGGTTTGACCTTCGCAAACTTAATTATCCACAAGGTGCCCACATGCTTCCCTCATTCTCCCCCTCCCATTCCCTATCCTTTGCCCAGGTGTACATGTCTTCCTTCTATGGATCTGGGCAAGAGGCAAGTGAACAGCAGCAGCAGCCCCACACGTGTGCCTTCTCCAGTCCTGTTGCTGTCCCCTCCCATTCATATGCCTATTGCCCAGGTGCCTGGAAAGCAGTGCATCTGGGTAAAACACAAGCAAATGTGGGGGGAAGGCATGCATGCACCTTCTCCAGGCAAGCAGATTCCCCCTCCTATTCACTTGCTTATCACCCAGAGGCCTAGAAGGAAGGCAGTGCACCTGGACAAAACACAAGCAAATGTGGGGGAGCCCTGGAAGGGAATGGAAAGAGGAGTGGCTCACTTGGGCGGAGGTTAACTTTTGCAAGGGTTCTATTTTGCTGAACCCTCGTGAAAGTTGAGGGGCCACCATAAGTGGAATTCTTACTAGCAACCAACAAGTAGCATTTATTTTTGTTTACTTAACTTTTGTGTCACAGTGGGGAAAAAAATTGGCAACTTCATAGAGTGTTGGGTATCTTGCGTATATCAATTGGCAACAATATCAATTAGATCCATTTCAGTTGCAGGTTGTAACACAACAAAATGTAGAAAAGTCAAAGAAGTGTGCGTAATAACTTCTACAAGATGCTTTATCCTAAATAAAGATATTCCATTTGTGGCAGAGGACACTACGGATTGCGAAACAACTGCAAAGTGTCTGCATAAAAAGCCAATTTCCAAAGTGCTGTCTCATTCTCTGAATATTTCACCACTCCTAAGTATGACCAAAAAATAAGACCTCAAAAAAAAAATGTGCAGATAAGAAAGATCTAATGATACATTTCTTTCTTTTCACTACCCATTCTAACAATACCTTCCTTTCTTTTCCCCAAGAGAAGGGTTGAAGGGAGAAAATACACAGGAAGCTGCCTTAGACGTGAGTCAGACCATTGATCTACCATAGCCAGAACGAGAGATATTAACTTGAAGCAGATCCTCAAGATTTCAGATAGTAGTCTTTGCCTAGAGATACCAGGGACTGAACCTGAGAACTCTTGCACGCAAAATGTAAACTCTATCACTGAGCTATGGACCTTTCTCAGAACAGAGTGGTACACTCAGTGACAATAGAGAACTGAGGGCAAAGCCTGTCTACCCAACATTGACAGTTCGTCTCCAATACTGATCCAGTAGAATTTTATCCATCTCCACACTCAAGGGACCTCTAATATACACAAGTCTTCTCTCTAAACCCTGTCATAATGACAGTTATTTTACTAGTATCTAATAATCTAAAGAAAGAGGCCCAACCCTCAGATCAGTACGCCTGCTGCAGTGACAAGGATTTATAACTACAGTAATGAAAGACATAATTATAACATAGATCCAAGAACTCTTATGACATTTATGACCAAAGAGATAAAATCTTCAAGTGCCTACCATGTCTGATGCTCAAATTAAAATGTTACATATACACTCCCAGAAGAATCTGTGTCACACAAAGTTTACTCTCCTCCACCCTGCCCCCTGCATTCTCATCACAATGTGTCAGAACACTGTAAATTGACAGTAATTATATGCAATGCTTGCACACTTCCTTGGCAGCTCTTAGTCTAGGAAGTTGCAAACTTAAATTAAAAACAAGCTAAGAATCACAGAGGATGCAATTAGTACTGGAAAACCTGGCAGTACTCAAGTACAGAAAACACAAGTAGTGTCTTAAAGGTTGATAGTGCAATTAATTTAGATCTAAACAGCCACAATTTGAAAACCAAATACATCTGTGATGAGATACCCACAAATAGGCAGTGCAGCATTACTGACAATTCCAGCTGGCACATTTCCTTACCTGCCTGGATTATGAGCTTTGCACATTCATTACAAGGAAACAAGGCAACATACATGCTGCAGCCTTTCACATCAGCAGAGTTCTTGTTCATTATGGCATTCAGTTCAGCATGACACACTGATTAAAGATAAAAAGAACACAACAAAAACACAACATATGTACATTCATTAAAGTGAATAATCAATCGAAAACCTAACAAAGTGATAACCTGCAAATGCCTGTGTCCTTCCAGAGGCAAATAGCCAACACAATTTGTCACACAAGAGAGAAATTTAGAGGTGGGGGAAACGAGAGGAAATAATCCAGCAATACTAAGATCAATGAAGGTCAAGTGATCTGGCTAGGCTTGCAGTGAGTAATGAAATCATTAAGCACATTAACACAGTCATTTGTGAACACCTACAGGACAAAACAAAGCCACAGGCTGAAGGCCAAGTAGTTTCAGCCACCATAAATGTGGCAATATCTCACAGCACCAGCATTTCTCAGAGCATCTAACTGCCAATATAAAGGAGTTCATTTATGTGTTTACATGCATGAATAGGAATGTTTGTTTGATTATGCAAGTATACTTTGTGGTCTTAAGAGAGGAAAGAGATATGAAGTTAAATCAAGCCCTATTTTGCTTTCAGGTAAAACAACTGACAAATAAGCTTGACCAAAAAGCAACTAGCACTCAGAAGAAGAGAATCATTTTGTACTCATACCATTATTCACTAGTACCTAGTAAAGAAGTCTTTTGATATGTCTACTAGGACAAGCTTTTGATAGCTGCAAGATCAGCTTGGAACTACCCCAAGATGAAAAGTTTTATTTAGTCCCAGGAAGAAACACTTGGATCCTGTGAAAGAAGTGTGACTTCGTTTAAAATGGTGAAAAACTATCTTTTTTTATACATATGTTAAACGAGTTAGCACTGATTTATCTACTTCTGACAGGTATGCTTTGGATGCAAACAGAGTGTGTGTTCCAGCATCTGTCCCAGATGCAAAAGGCAGGATAACTGAAGCTACAAAGTGGTTCACTTGTTAAATTAGAGAAAGTGAGAGAGAATAAGAGAGGGTGAGACAGACAGCAACCAATTCCAACATCTGTGTAGGGTAAAAGGAACATTTCTTAAGCATTTAGAACAAAGAGACTTAAACTGGCTAGCATTTCAAGAAAAACAACTGTAAAGTTATATTTTTCTAAATATCATCCAAATGTTTCAGGATATTTATAGGGTATAGGGTGTTTATATGTTTGTATGAACAGAACTGGTATTTGAATAAACAGGATAGCTAAGAGGAATGAATATGGGACCATAAAGTATAAAAATGTTTGCCACTTCTTTCTCTCAGTCAGTCAGAGATGCTACAAGATCCCTTTGTATACCAACAGAGACTGGTTAGAGGCTGGTTAGCTAGGGAGACCTAGTGCATGAAGGGAAAAGTTACTGTCTCTGAAATTGAAAGCAGAATGTACCATTCCTTAACACGAAAGAAGAAAAAATATTTTGTGAACAAAGCAAGGATTCATTCATACCTCAGCTAACAAAACCTCTGTCCAAGAAGGTCCTTTTTATGAAGGCTGTTTAGGTTCCCACCACACCCCGACTTTCCTCCTTATCCTCTGTCTGGAAGTTTTTTTTTTTCAGTACTACAAGCACTACCATCATTGCGAGGTCTGTGAAGGAATGTCAGAGGAAACAGATTTTCCATGCAGCAGCAGTTGATGTTGTTGCTGGCTGCCTTCAATTAGCATCCGATTTACAGTGACCCTAAAGTGAGGCTATCACAGGATTTTCTGGCAAGATTTGTTCAGAGGGGGTTGCCTGTTGCTCTCCTCAGAGTCTGAGACAGTATGACTTGCTCAAGATCACCCAGTGGATTTCCATGGCTGAATCATGGGATTCAAACTCTGGTCTTCCAGTGCACTAGGCCATTTTTGCACTACATTGTTATAGTGTTATTATTCCACTTTCAACATCCTATGGAATTCCAGGGTTTGTTGTTTATGGAGGCCAAAGAGCTCTATAGCTGAAAACTCTAAATGCCCCTCCCTAAACTGCAAACCCCAGGATTCCATAGGATGTTGAAAGTGGAATAGCAGCACTATAACAGTGTAGTGCAGAAATGTCCTTAGTCCAACACACATCCATGGATGCAAGGGTATCTAGAAAGTTCAATATATTTTTATTTATGCAAGACTTACCTGACCTGTTTTTTCCCCCAGTTCCCATGTATTGTTAGCTTTGAATAAACATGTTAAATTGCTCATCTTTTTGAAACATAGGAACTTATCCCTGCTCTATACATGTTACTTCTGCCTCTAGTATCAACTTTTCTGTAAAGGAGTAATTCCAAGAAACAGATCTCCATTAAGAGATACACCTGTACTGTTTAATATTGTTTTTAACAAAATATGTTTTAAATTTTTTTAAAAAAAAAACACACCACAGAACAAGAAATCCAAGTTAAGAAATTGTAATCTTTACCATAGGGATATTTAGTGTCAAGTTTACTGTCAGCCGTTCTCGTCCAAGGCAGCAAGTCATCGCTGCATCCGTTGGGCATGCCATTGTAACCAATCCCAACAATTTTGTTTTCTGAGTTCACAATGCAAGCACCAACCTAAAACAGAACCAATATTTTGTTTACAGTTTATAATCAGCATATTGCATGACTCATCACTGGTTTGTAATATGCAGGCAGGTAATGTTTCTTCTGTCCTAGATGGGGCTGCACTCCACCTACAGGAGAAGATTATTAGCTTGGAGGGTATTCACTGATCCAGTCTTGTCACTAGAAGCTGAATTGATCTCAGTCAGACAGAAAGTCTTTCATCATCTAGCTGGGAGCGAAGCTAGAATTCCTCCTGGAAAGAGGTAGTCTATTCATAGTTATCCATGTTTTGGCAATCAGACAACTGCAATGTGCTGTACATAGGACAGCCATTGAAGTTTACCCCAAAAGTGAAATTAATTCAACCCATTGCAAGCCACTAAGCTACTAACTTGGACTGGAAATTAAATATATGCTTCAAACTGTAGCCTCTCAAGGAGTAAGTGAGAGGGGTGTACCTCATATCAATATACAGTCAGCTGAAGTGGTCTCCCTGGTCATTTCACAAAACACCCATTTTGAAAACTCTGTTGCCTGCTAGTACATCTCTGAAACCAATTCAAAGTGCTAGTGATTATCTTTAAGGACCAAATGTTTATCTATGGCAAGCTCTTCTGAGGAGATGCTTCTTGAGGTACCCCACCATCTGAGGTGAGTTGAATGGCAACTAAGGGCAGGTCCTCTCTGGTTCTGAAATTCTCCCACCAACAAGGTTTCTCTTGTACCTACTATAACCTCTTTTAGTGCCAAGTGAAGACTGCTTTGTTTCCCCAGATTTGTAATCTCTTTTTAATCTTTGTTTAAGCACTTGTGCTCTATTGTTGCTAATGGATTTACTGATTTTTATTTTATCATTTATTGTAAACTACCCTGGAAATTTTTAACTGAATTTGAAAATATTAACAAAACATGTGATATTCTAGTACTTTTTAAAAACTAGAAAAATCAATTTCAGCTCAATTTAAGAGTGAGCTTTTATTTAGCATATTTTAAAGAGCACTTTTAATAAGCATATAGGAAGTAAAATTAAAATGCCTGGGTTGATAATTACTTTGAAGCCTTCAAACAATTAAAACATCTTGGCTGGCATCCTGTTTATTAGTTTCAACCATGCAATCAACTGCTGAATGGTGAGTCAACAACTAGATAAATCTAATGGGTTCAATGGGTCTAGTCAGGACTAAGAGAGAATGTAGGCCCTTGTCTAGTTTTTCTGCACTGCAAGTTTTCTACATGAAAACACTAAACAAAACCTGATTCTACGTGGCCTGATTTCAACACCTATTCTGAAAATCTCCAAACACCTAATTAAAATCATAGCAACTTCATAAGGGCATAGATTTCCAATACTACAAACCAGTACAAAAACAGAAGCTTATATTAATCTCACAACTATTTATTTGTGTTGCTCCTTGCAGACTGCTAATCTGTTCCTGTTTCTTAACATCCAGGAATCAAGAAATCGAGAAAGTGTTATTTAAAAAAAAAATCCTATATTACCGTGCTAGAAAAGACTCCAGTCTCATAATATCCCACCTTCTTCAGCAACTAGTCCCACTAACAGCATTTAGGGGGGAAACTTCCCTTGTCCAGTGGGAACTTCTGTCAAATACAGTGAGCCCGTCACTTTCACAGGTTCAGCTTTCGTGGATTTGATTATTTGTGGGCTATTTTATTTTTTAATTAATTTATTCTTTTAAAAAAATCTTACTGTATTTGCACCTGCCATGGAAAAAAATCTGTTTTCTCTAGGAATCTCTAGGTCTTCCATTGCAATTCTATGGTCCACTTCCACCAGAAGTAGACACAGAGTCGCACTGGAGGACCTAGAGATTTCAAGACAGAACATTTCTCTGGGCATTGCTAGGTCCCCCAGTGTGGCTCTATGGCCCATTTCCACCTGAAGTTGACCACAGAATTGTGTTGGAGGATCTAGAAATTCCTAGAGAAGTATTTTTGGATTAAAAAAATAGCATTTGTGATTTTTTACTTTTATTTGCATTTTTTTCACTTTCATGGGGTTCTTGAGCCACAACGTAAAAGCAGAGGGCTCACTGTAGTTCTTTTTTGTCCAGTGCCAAACAAGAACTGCTTCCCAAGGACAGAACAGCTGTTGATACACATACAAATGCACAAAAATCCAAAACGAAGATCCAAAGCACAGTAATTGGAGTGCCCTAATTATTAGCTTGCTTTGACTGACTGCTTTGTGATTTTACATTTCAGAATCCTTACCTGTATGCCATATTCCTACCTGAGAATGTGGATCTTTACTTCTTTGTGCTGAGAGGAAAGCTACAGCCATAAAATATTCAGGCCATTCCAAATAGTCATCACGTTTTTTACAGGTCATCTCACAGCTGTATCTAAAGAAATCAAATAAAATGACAGTAATGGTTGTGATTTGCATGAACTGCTTTATTTTTAAAAAATGCTCTATCAATGTACTTTGACCCCAGTGTTTGAGTCTCCGGAAATAAGTCAATTACTGTGATGTAGAATCCTAGAGTGGCACCAGAGTTTAATTAGTACAACTAAGAGAGCATCATTTGACCCTGAAGGTTACAGATTAAAATCAAGAATTTAATGGTGGAGAATATCATTGTTTCATATCTGCCCGGTGCCTTACAAGCAACACTACTTTTCAAACCAAAAAGGCCAAAAGGAGACTGAATTATCTCATTTAAAGCTGCAATTTGCAGACTTTAAGCAGTTCATGGTAACTATTATCTATCCTTCAATATTACCTTCTTTGGAGAAATACTGAAAAGGTTATGTTCTTTGCTCCAGTATTACCAACATTAAGCTGCTAGAGCAAAGATATATCTTACACTAGCTATTCTGATTGCAAACATCTGGTACAGTTTCATTTGTTATAGCTAAGAATGAAAACAATATGAAACATCATTTGCTGAACACTTCTTGTGGCATTACTCTCTACTAAAAATGGTTTTCAATTACACCACTCATAAGTAGTGTCGCCAACATACATTCTCATGTCAGAAGTCAATTGTTCTATCTTTGAATCTCTTTGTACAACAGCCTAAAGTCCATAATGGCCAATTTTTAAAAATTCTGCACTTCAGCAAACACAAAGAAGCAGATAAAACAATGAACCAAAACAAAAACATTTCAGATAAACCTCTGACTCAAATAAATATATGGTTTGAAAAGGAACAATTTATGTGCACTCTAGTTTAATTCTTTAGAGTTTCTAAAGGTAAACAGTACAGATAGCCAAGCAGAATAGAAATGGACAATACTTCCAAGAAAACCACAAGTTGCTTCTGGCTTGAGAGGTTTACTTCCCATTTCATGCACACATAAAAATTGGGGATGAGGGCTGTAGAGCCTATTTCTATAGATACACATTCCATTTCTGTTTCCAATATACAGAAGTCAGCCATTCCTTTTCAATCTGCCCTCAGCAGCTTGAAAAAATACATATCTATCTCAGGCTCATCTGATACCACTCAACCACAGTATTTAAAAAACAAACAAACAGGTAGGTTTTATATATACCAAGGCACCTCTCTTTTGTCAGCATTCTTATTTCCCATTTATTTCTCTCTGGAAGGCCCATATCCTGTATTAAAAAAATAAATAAAAAGGGATTGCTTTAAAATAATCCCCTTAGAAGCAACCTCGTAAGGATCATTGAAAGCACTACGAAGTCTATTTTCATTCTCCTAATGTACAAAACAAACACAGAAGAACTTTTATTTCTATCCAGACTTAAAAACTACATTGAGAGTTACAACTTCCAAGGGTTAACCATAAACCTACAAAACAAGACAGACCCACTAAGGGTCTGCTTCAATGTTGGAGATGCAGTATACTGAAACAAAAGTACTGCACATTGCAGAAGATAATACAGTATGCCCTCTGCTGGCACAACCTCCACACACACAAAGATAACAGGATGTCAAATGAGTCTTATACTTGACTCAAAGGATACAATGAGATAACTGTGAGTTTTTCTGCTGCATACAGAACTCTACCTTCCTTTTAATTTTGATCCTCAAACAGATACAACCTCTGAATTGCTTGGCAAATTCCTCTTAATTTTTTTCTTCACATCTTTGCCTTTCTATCTAGCTTTCTATCTATGCCTGCTTAACATTTGTTTGCCATGGTTTCTAAAGTTTTTAGATACCCCCAGACACTGCTCTTTACTCTCAAAACACTATTTTGAAAATTCAGGAAGTTAAGTGTGCCAGAAAGCTGTGAATCTATGGTGGACTCACTGCTAAAATTATGTACATATCTCAAAATCCACTCAAAATCCAATTTTCCTGATATTACATAAGTTATTCTATTATGCCATTTCCTCTCTGGTGTCCATGGAGACTTTAAGAGAAGAATACAAGGGAATTTTTAAAAAATATTTACTCCTTCCAATTTTTCATTCCCTAAGAGAACCCAGTTGAAGTACAATCACATTAAGCTAAATGAAAATGTAGCTAGATTTACCTAAGACATCAGTCAAAATGAGGCAATTTGTTCATTACATCATGACAGAGTTCATTTCAAGGCTCAAATGAGCCTAGACCTGAAATTAAAAGATTTCAGTCCTTGCTTGGAAAAAAAAAAGAATTTTTTCCAAGGAACTAAAACATCATGGATAGATTTAGGTAATTCATTTCCCCAACAGATGCCAAATACTCTCATCTTTGCAAGACTTCTTCACAGGCCTAAGACCAATTTGTAATCGGCTCCAAGGTCCCCAAACCAGATTTCCTAGTAATACCTCTTAATTCAAATACAAGTATAGTCCAATGCTATTGAGTTTGTTTCATTTGAAGGGAAGGATGTGACTGTGTTAATAAAAACACAGAAATATTAATTCTGAAATAAAAATGCAGGATGATACGGTAACCAAGATTCTTCCTAGGAAGAAATAAAAGTGAAGAAATTAGAAATCTATAACTGTTAGATTGTTTCCAGTGGTGGTAGAGGCACAGGGCAGCTTGTACAACTGATTTTTCTCTTTCTTCCTGTTCTCCAGAGCTACAGCAGAGTCTACTTTGCTCACGATGCGCTTTCAAATATTCAGAGAGCCTGGGGGCCAGATGCAGTATCCATTTAAGGGATGCAGAACAAGAAAAATTAAAAAGAGATTGTGTAAGTGGAAGGTAGCTTCTGCAACCAAGGGATACAGCTTAACATATTTTAAATTGAAAATATGAAATTTGCAATGGCTGTCCAATTCAAAAGAGATATCTAAATGCAGTATCACCCTACCCATGAGAATGGAGCACCACCTGACAGAGGGTGACATTAAACATATTTGGGACTCTGTGACTGAAAATGAAGGCAAGATAAAACAATATATATTTAAAAATTATATAATGAACATAAACACCTTCTAAAAATAAGACTTGCAAAACAGGAAATACTAGACAATATAGCTTTCTGAACTGTCTACTGCAAAAAGAAGTTCCCCGATTTATGAAAACCAAAAGACCATGTTTTTACTTTTGTACCAATCTGTGCATATTTAAGAGAATGCCCAGGGCAAAAGAACTGATACATCACACTATCAGTAATACAAGAAGGCTTGCATTAGTGAGAGTCCTGGATCATCTGAGAAATCAAAACTTGTCAAAAACCTGAATTGCTTTCTCCACTAAAAGGTTTCTTTATACCCAATTTAAATTCAGGCAGGTAGAAATAGGAAGCAAGGTTGGTAGACAAGAGAAACTTAGTGATTTTTTTTTACTGGGAGAAGCACTATTATAATTCAGTGTTAAAAATGCTTTAAATGTGCTCTTATTTACAATATATATTACCAGCCATCAAAAAAGTTCTCTGGACAATATGCTAAAGTAATAACCCAGTACTTGCTTTAATTTCTAACTAGTTAGTCTGGTCCAGAAAAACATCCACGCCGCAAACATGAAGAACTGCTACTGGACTTGTTCTAGAAAAGAAAAGGGCATTTTAATACAGTGTTGCACTGTTTTCCATACAGATTTTAAATGGATTTTAAAATTATTTTTAATTGTATGTTTCAAGTAGTGGTTAATGTTCTTGATAGTCTAATTACATTTTAGAAAGAAAGAAAGAGGGAAAGAAAGGCAGGCAGGCAGACAGGGACTGGTTCTACTCAAAAGAAGGCTGTTCTATATAAAGACTGAAATGTTCATAAAACTTGTATGTATTTGAAATCTCATTCTGTGCCTTGTCCTGAATATGTTACAAACTGCATTGAATCTGGTCATTTTACACTCATAAACAGGCTAGATATTAATAACTGACTCTCATAGTATTTTATCATGTTATTCAACCCAGAGATTGAGATATATTAAAGCTCTGGCAATATGCCACCTATGAAAGACCACATTCATCACCTTGGCTAAATTTCTTTGGACATTAACCTTCTTTCCTTGCTATTCAAGGACATCAACTGCTTCCTTTACTTTAGATTTATCTCCTTTTTTTACTTCACAATCAATATGAAACGCTTCCATAGAACACCCTTTTTATCTAAATAGTTGCGTTTTTTTTCAAATTGCATACTACCCCCTGCTCAGAATATTGACTATAATCAAAATCTTTATAGAAGATAATATTGTTTAGTTTTATGGATTTCTAGACTTTTGGTTATAATCAGTCCCTCTTGAATACCATCAGCATGGAGCTTCCCCCCACCCTCTAATATACAAAGAGAGCTCCATTCACAAGACTGCTGTGCATTTAATTATTTTTGTATTCTTTATTATGCCTGTGTCTGTGTTTGGAAAAACGCCATAGGAAAGCAAGCTTAAAAACCTATTTGGGGGATATCTAAATGATGTATTTTGAAATGATCCCTGGTATTAGCGTCCCTTGAAACTTGCAGCTTTAATGTAAAGTACAGAGCCTCCAGTCTTGTAAAGCAGTAATAGTAAAAGTGTGATGCTCATTTCATACCTCTCTAATGGATACATTAGCTAGGACTGATTGGAGTTGCAATCCAACAACATCTGAAGGGCAATATATTTGTAAACCATTATATACAGGTTTTGCCCTCTTTTCACCAACTTGTTTTTCAACGTTTCACTCTTTCAACAATTGAAATTACAGACATGTTCCATTAATTCAACAAGGGATCTGCTCTTTCATGTTTTTCTTGCCTGTGTAGGTTCAATTTGGATCGCTTGAGCACACACATGCACACTGCTTGCAAAGACTGTCAGTACGTTTGGCACTTTTTCCCACTTCCAGCTTAGAACTATGAGCATGCATGTGTGCTGCTTGCAAACCAAGCTCAGGTAAAAAAAAAAAAAAGGCACTGACTGACAGAGTTTGCAAGCAGCACATACGTGGTTGGTCCCAAGCAAGCCTCTATAATTCCCTCATGTTCCCTATAGGAAGAAGATTGGGTTCTGCTTTTTGACTAATCCCACTTTCTGACAGTGCTCTGGTTCCTAATCCATCAGATAAGTGAGGGATACCTATAAATGGTAATCAGTGTCAATTTATATTGCACCATTTAATGTTGCTTTTTGATGTTTCTCACTGCTTCTCCATCCTATACGCTCCTGATTTTATAAAATCTTCAACAGAAAGGCGGAAAATTTTAGTCCATTTGTAGGCATCTTCCTTGCAATATGAGCATTCAGCCCTCAAATCTAACAACATATTTCCAGATTGTTCCAGTTCTCACAGTCTCCCTCCAGTTCTTCACAACACCTCTTCATTTTTAATTATTTTATATAGAGATATAATGCTAAACTGGTAATCTTGATAAAGCTGGTAAAACTGGTAAAGCCTGCAAGGTGCAGTGGTCTGAGTTTTGGACTAGGTCTCCAGGAGATCAGTGACTGAATCCTCACGTAGCAATGGAAGCCTCATTGGGTGGCCTTGGGCAAGTCATACTCTCTCAGCTTTACAGAAAGGCAGTGGCAAATTTCTTCTGATTAAATCTTTAAAAAAAACAACCCACTGGATTGCCCTAAGTCAGCATCAACTTGAAGAGCCATAATAACAAATGTGCTATTGTTGTTTAACTTTTTTTTTTTTACCCAACATCATTTCTAATGACTATATGATAAGACTTTTTATGTAAGGTGATGTACCATATCTCATATCACTGCACTTCCTGGTCTTGGTTTTCTTTTCTCAGTTCTTTCTATAGGAATAAGTGCTGCAAGTCTACTAGGGAGGTAACTATGGAGGACCAGAGGAGGCAAGTTCATTTTCTTTGTGTTATTAAAGTTGACTGTTTTGTTTGCTTTTATTTTTTTTTTCCTGTATGTTCTCATAAACGGAAAAATGAATGAGGTTCTTGCAGTGCAAGGTTTCCTCACAGTTCAGGGCCTTGGAACTTCATTTATAATAACGAGATAAATTTTTAAAAAGTGAATTCAATTTGTAATTACTTTCTGTACAAACCATACCTTTACTATATCAAATATGATAATTTTATGCCAAATTTTACATCTCTATCTTATTTGAAAGAAAGAGACACAGGAATAAGAGCTACTTTAATTTTACAGAATTTTTAAATAAAATCTCTTATAAAAATAGCAGTAGAGTTGGAAAGATCAATCACCGTATGAACACTATTTAACCTGAGATCATTTGCAGGAAAGTTTCCCAACGATGCTTCCTTTCCCAGTTTTGCAGCTTCAATCATAGCTGAAATTCGCTAATGGAGGGGAGTGGTTTTCCTGCATACAGTATCTACTGCTTTATCAATAAGGCTCTAGATTAAAAAAAAATTAAAAATATTAAAAAGAGGCACATGGGGGTAGGGAAAGAAATACTCTGAAAAAAGAGAGAGATTAGAAACACCTTCAATTAACACAGATTATCACAGATAATATCCAGAAGGGACCAGATCCCATCTGATCTTGGAAGCTAAGCAGGATCAGGCCTAGTTAGTATTTGAGTGAGAGACGTCCAAGGAATCCCAAGTGCTGTAGGCTATATTTTAGAAGAAGGCAATGCCCAAACACCTCAGACTATTTCTTGCCTAATGAAATACTATGAAATTCATGGAACTGTCATAAGTCAAGAGGCATGACTGATAGATGTACACACACCCTATTTTATTATCATAATTCACATGACAAGTCCATATCAGTTTTCACAAAAGCCCTAATATTTTGCTTAGAAAGAATATGTCAGAATACTTTGTTCAGGAAAACAACCTGACACATTGCAAGACTGGCAAAATATCACCTAGATCTTTTTAAAAAGTGGGATGTACAGCAGCAAATACCACTTTGTTCTGACACATTTCCCAACCTAAGAAAAAAACCAGATCTTCTTTATGTATTCCTGAAAACAAGATCTCTTGAGCATTTTACAAATCATCCATTCCTGAGTTATGTTCTGCACCATCCCTCATCATGCACTCAGGCAAACAGAGTGTTATATTTTTACTGTTTGATCCACTCTTGCACCTCATCCATTCATCTTTCACACTCAACTGGGCACTCAACCTTGTTTCAGATCTTCTAACATGCTATTATTTCCAATCTCCTCCCTTTTAAAACTTTCATGGTGTCTATTAACAGCTGTTAATATTTGCCTGACCACATCAGGAGAGACCTCCTGTAGCATTTGAACAGGTACCTTCCCATGCTGGGAGCAGAGTGTCCAAGGAACCATTTTTTTTCTGCCTAATGGGGACCGCATGCTGCTACACTTGTTACTTTTGGGGATGCTGATTGATCATATATTTGGATTCCTTTTTTGTTTCCCCCTAGTCTTGTGTGGTCATTGCGTTTGAGGTATCATTCCCTCATCCATGCTAGACAGCCTGGAGTGCTTCAAAGGTGCCATCATACAGTGCAATCATGAATGTCCAAGAACTGAACAAGAATGAATTTTTTTTTTATTTTGGTGTTTGTTCTATCCCTATTAGCTCATCACTACTAAAAATGAACTTCAGCAAGAAGTTAACTTTCAGGTAGCAGGCCTTACGCTGGATATTCAGAATTCCTTCTAGTCATCCAAGGTGTCAACAGTTGCCAACAACAGCCAGACCAACACACACTTCTTTTCCTTACTCTGCTTCCCTGCTACAATAAAAATAAGCCTATCTGGGACTTTCTTGCTGACAGTCTTAAGGTAGTCCACCAAGTACATATCAGAGGCTAACCTTCAGCTTTTTAAACATTATGCCCATCAGAATTACAGGAATTGCAGTGGGGGTGCTGCAAAATGATGTTGCAGTGTGGAATGCTTCTGATCATTCCATCCTGAGAGGAAAATGGGGCATAAATCCAATCAATCAATCAATCATTTTGTCTTCACTGGACTATTTTGTACGTGAGACGGTTGCCCCTGCAGATTCTTTGTCCTTCAGTGAAGGTTAGCTATTTCCCTCATTTTCCACTTCCAAGCTCTGCCTAACCTTCCATTTTTGTAGCACAAGGCTGGACATTCACCCCTCAATAATGCCAGTGAAGGGAATGTGAAACCCCTGAACAGAAAGCTATACCCACTCATCTTTTCTCTGATTCCTTCCTAGTGCCTATCCTTCACACCACCACCACACACACAATCCTTTTGGGGGGTAGTTCTGCCATCTTAAGTCTCCCTCTGGGGTCCTTGGCATAAACCTCAAAGTGCCCATACCACCATCCACTTCAGCAGTGCAAGGGGAGGGCACTGAAGCAACCCCTAGAAACAATCTACCATGCTTTCCTCCACTTTGCATTCCTCTACTTGCCTGCCACTCAAATTCCAGCTTTCTTTCATTGTTCACATTGATGTCTATGAGTGTGCCTTCAAAAGAGCTCTGGCTTATGGCAACCCTATCATGGAACATGCTTGGTAAGATTTACTGAGGAGATAAAATCAATTTATTACTGCATTGCTTTGAGGCTAAGAACATGAGTTGCCCAAGGACACCCAGGAGTTTCCATGGTGCAGTGGGGATGTGAACATTGGACTCCCACAGTCCTAAGGCCCATTCACACTATGCAACTACAATGTGTTGTCATGGCACAATCATATGGAATTCTGGGGTTTATAACCTGATAGGACAGCCGAGCTTCGTGGCTAGGAATTCTGAATACTGCTCCCTAAACTCAAAATTCCAGGATTCCATAGGATGGAAAAATGGCAAAGTGGAACCATAGCTCTGTAATTGTGCAATGTGAATGGCGTTACTCCGACCACTATGTCACACTGGTTGTCCTTTCTGACTGAGGGTATATCTGCCCTAGACAATTATTATGTGGCATTAATAGAGCTCCGTGCTGTGGAGTCCTAGAAGTGGTAGCTTTATGAGGTAATTAGAATTCTATGCTATAATATGCAATGTGGACACAGCCAAAGGCCTAAATGCTGTGGTTCATCCTGACTAGTGCAGACCCATTAAATCAAGGGGGTTTAACTGTGCATCTATTTGCCATTCAACAATTGACTGAATGGGTCTATTCTAGCTGGGAATAACTAATAGGATGTGAACCAATGACTTCCCCCCTCATTCCCCCCTCCTTATCCACTTTCTCACTCTTGTCTTCTCCCTCTCCCTTCCATATACCCCTCATCTCTTGAAAGACAGCATTGGGTAGTGGTTTGAGCGCTGGACTACGACCCTGGGCTCAGCCTTAAGAACTCACTGGGTGACCTTGGACATGTCACACACTCTCAGCCTCCAGAAAACCCCTCGACAGGGACGCCTTAGTCTAGAGTGTCATAAGTCAGAAATGACTTGAAGACCCACAAGAACTTGAAACAAAAGAAATTTCCCCTTTCCATTCATATCACCTTCGTGGGCAGGGTGGCAATACATCTAGTGACTGTTTAGAGTCTATCACGACACTCATTCTTAATCATACTAAGGCCATTTCCACACTAGACTGTTATAGTGCTATTATTCCACTTTCAACATCCTATGGAATCCTGGGGTTTGCAGTTTAGAGAGGGGCTAAACTAAACTGCAAAATTAAACCCCTTCCTAAACTGCAAACCCCAGGCTTCCACAGGTTGTTGAAAATGGAATAATAGCACTATAACACTCTAGTGCGGAAATGGCTTTTATCAGTAGAGGCAAGAGGTCAGGCATATAGTCATTTTAAGAACCCCATTTAGGTAGCCTGCTCGATTAAAATTAAAAGCCCATTAAGAAAAACAAGGAAGGACGCACCCCGAAACAACTCCTTATCCCATTGAAGAACACCAACCCCGCCTGTTTAGGGAGAAGCACAATAAAAATGGTCGTTTCGCGTTTGCAGACAGATTCAAAAGTGGACAAGTGAAACGGTGGACAAGTGAAACGGTGAGGCGGAGGCTATACCGGCGCCCCACCGAACTGAAGGACGATGGGGTCGGGACTCTGAGGAAAGGGGTACATTATCTTGCAGCCAGGCCGAGAAGGGTTTGGAGGCGAAAACAGCGTCATGTTGGGACCCCACCATCGGCAATCCATGCCCCTACCCATTGAACTTGCTGGTCTGTGAACAGTCGCCGGCACTCATCTCCTTCTAGTCCGAGGCGAGGGTCCTGAACTGGAAAAGCCGCTTTGCAATTTGGCGCCAAAGCTGCAGGAACTCCAAAGAGAGGAGGAGGAAATGGAAATGGAGACGGAGTCTGCGCTACCCAACTTGAAAACCCACACGTGGCACCCAGTTCCGGTTTCTCGCAAACTTTCTTCGGCCTCCTGCAAAGAACTGCTACAACCTGAAGACTAGGTAGACGAAACGAAAACGCCCCCAAAGTTTCGCCGCTTCTTGAACTACATCCCCCAGGATGCATTGCTCTAGGCGCCAGAGCCACCTTAAAGGTTGGGTGGCTAGGCTTGCTGGGAATTGTAGTTCGCAAATAGCAGCTGTTTATTTGATTAAATCGAATCTAGAGGGTGAGTACGGTATTTCTTCTTCACACTTCACACACGCACAGAGCAAATGCTAGTCAGTCTTCTACGGCTGGGATTGACAACTGCGCCCCCCCCCATGTTGTTTGATTGCATACCCGCCAACTTTTCAGGTTTGCCAGGGAATTTGGAAAAGCAGCTGTAAAGGAAATAGACAATATCCTGAAGGGCAAAGATATACAGTGTAATTGAATGCTAAAGTTAGGATTGTCTATGTCATTGTATTTCCAATTTCTATATATAGCTGTGAAAGCTCAACAATGAGGAAAGCTGATAATAAGAAAATAAATTCATCAGAAATATAGTGCTGGAAAAGAGTTCTAGGGATACCCTGGATTGCTAAAAAAGACAAATGAATGGGTCCAAGAGCAAATCGAGCCTGCACTCTGCCTAGAAGCCAAGATGTCTAAACTGAGGCTGTCATACTTGGGCCATATCATGAGAAGACATGAATCCATCCAAAAGACAATAATGCTTGGAAAGGTAAAAGGCAGTGGGAAAAGAAGAAAACTGCATGATGGATAGATAGACTTGATCAAGGAAGACATGTCCCTGAATCAGGAAGACCTGAAAAGAGAGGTTAAGGATGGGGTGACTTGAAAGTCTCTTTCATCCACAGGGATGCCATAAGTTGAAGTTGACTTGACAGCAATTAACAACAAACCCCTTTTTAAAAGATGTTCAGGGAATCACCAACCCCAAAAGTACTAGGATGTATTAGGCGTGTTTGAGAACAAGATATTAGAACAAAAACATTTCAGATAATATGCTTTAGTTAAGCTTATTTAAGAAACCCACCAGAATAAAATAATAAAAGAGAATAGTAACAATGATAATGATAATAACAAGCTAATACCTGAACAGAATAAAATAATAAAACAGATCCAGAGTTGAATAAAAGTCATGAGCCACACATGAACAGATCCAAATGATGCAGCAAGCCCCCAAATTCCTATATCCTGGAACATGTTAAAGGCAAAACATTTGTATTCCATAGTAATAGTCATATCCACCAAATTCATTAGATCAGAGTAATACTGCAAGTCAATAACCTTAGCAAAAACCATAATTTGGTTCCTGACTAAACACCCATATTCTGGAAAATGGGCCAGACGGCCGCACCATACATGGGCGATGCAACAAGCCAGAAAGAAAAAAAAAAGATCCACTGATACTAAACTCTGGTACTTGGTAACTGGTACAGGCAGAACATCTGCATTACAAAAAATGCCCTAGAATGCCAGCTTTCTGGATAACTGCATCCACCAAATTCAACAGTCAGACATGACTCAATGGAAATGGTGGCATAAACCACATCCAGATTTCCAAAACATCTGCATTCTAGAAAATGGCCCAGAGGGCCGATGTTCTAGACAGCCACATCTTTGAAATTCACCAGTTATACATGTCTAGATGGGAGTAATGCCCCAAGTCTTTTTAAAAAATACACATATAAACATATTATAATCATAATATAATCATAATATAATATAATCATAATCAAATTCTTGTGCCTGTTCCAGTGAAAACATATGATCTTAGAGTTCAGGGCCATTCTTCAGAATGCAGTCCAGAACACGTAATGGAATGTGGTTTTCGCTGAAGGGTTGTGGGGCTTTTGTATCATTGTTGTATTGTTTTTGCTTATGGCATCACTCTTATCTATCTTGGGTTGGTGAATTTTGTGGACATGGCTTCTATTGACATCTTCTGAAATATGGATTTTTTGCCCTAAACAGACAGTAGAATGTAGATTTTGTGACTTACTGCATCACTTCTATCTACATATGCTGAATTTACATTTGCTGTCCAGAAAAGTGGTGTTATAAGTCACTTCCAGGAATACGTATGTTTTTGCCCGGAACAGGCATGTAGTTTCTGCTGAAGTGTAGTTTGTTTTTGTTTGGCTCGTGGCATCATATGTGTGACTGCAGAATATAGTAGGTGTGACTGTTCGAAAAGTTGGCTGTGTGGAAAGCTGATGTTCCTGCCAGATTTTTACGATGGGCCTTTATACATGTAAGTTATTATTTAATGTAACAATAAAATTTTAGACACTGATATTGGACTCAATCTATCATTCTATGCCACAAATTTTCTAAATATGCATTATTCTATTGTCTTCCTTCTAAAGGCCTGCTATTATGTTATTTAAAATGACTGCTGGAAAGTTGTGCAGAGAGGGAGAGGTCATTTTGATTTTTCTATCAGGTGCCAAGACCTGATAGGACCTGTAAAAATATATTTAGAATCTTTCAAAACTTGAACAACATCTTTCAAAACTTGAACAACATTTAATTATTTTGTCTGCAGTTTTAAAATGACTTAGTTTTCTCCCATCTGCCTGAATCCAAACTCATAAATTGGGTTATGATGGCATGAAATTATTTCCTTGATACCAAGTTTTGCATTTTTCTATGAGAACCAAATACGATCTAATTTAACAATATAGTCTGTGTCTAAGTGCCTTTTTCTGATATGCATTTCTGGTTTTTGGTTTATGATTATGACCACAATTGGAGCCTGAATTACATTCAGGTGAACATCTGTCTATAAGTCTATCTGTCGTTCTGCCGCAAGCCGTTGTAAGCAGATGGAATGGTTTATGTTAAAACTGCCTGTGCACTCTGTCCCCTTTATTGACAGGGTAAAACCCCTTTCCCCATGAGGTACCAGAACTGTACCTCTTACGGCAGTCCTTCTTAAGGTATCTGATGTGTGGGGATGGGCATTTTTTCCCTAATGTGCCAAGGACTGGTACCATATTTGTGCCCATTGGCTACACCTGTGTCTTTCTTTCTTTCTTGGAAACTCTGTGTTAAAAAGCTCACAGATTGGCATCAATCCAGGGATCACCCTTTTGCTTAGGACTGTTTTGCAGGAGTTGGTGATGCTGCAGAAGTGGCTATGCTAAATTGTACTCACTGGTTGCAGTAATGTTTTCCACTTAACATAGCACAAATTACTAGAGGAGTACATATAAAGGGATATTAGTGTTAGATTCAAAGAGACTCTTTTCCCCCACAAAAAATCTAGATTAGTTTATATGCAAGCAAAATTCCAAGACGTTTAGGACAATTTTGAAATTGTTTTTGTAATACTACTAGTATCTCTTACCTGTACGACATTTGGTATGACACTTCTCTTAAATGTTCCTCTTAAAGATAAATGATGAGCCCTGTAATTTAAGTATGTCAAGAAGGCAATTGGAGAGAGACACTTAAGACACCTGGTGCTAGGCACAGAGGGAAGTGTTTTGACAGGCTGAAACCATGTTGCTTGGCTGACACTCATGTTTCTGGAAGTGTAAAAAATGCAAGAAGGAGCTGCTGATGGATTAGGTAAAACTTCTTTACTATCATACATGTAATAAACTGAAAGAAACAATAGAGTACCTATTACAGCAGAGCAGCAAGTCTCACTTTGTAATGCTGGAATTATCTCACCACTTTTTATGTTATTTCTATCATTTAAAAGGGCAGATAATCTCCAGGTACCATTAACAGTGCACTTGCTGTCTTCCATTAAGCAAAGTTCACCCTCTTGAGAAGCAGAATTTTGCCCTTAGCCTTTTCGGCAGGGGTGTACAAGAGAGAAACTGAGGATGCTCATCTCTTACTAGGGATGTGACAATTTCATTAGAACTTGTCTTTTTAAAGTCACCTTTAAAGTAGATATGTGAACTCACAAAAAAAAAAGAAAGAAAGAAAAGGCTGAGCCACAATAACTCTCAAATAACCGCTTTGCCCCTTTATTTACAGTATTTACTTTAAAAATGTGTTACAGCTCAGTTTTTAAAAAATAATACAATTAACAGAACAATGAAAAAGATAAGACAACAAACAACATATGACAGTTTGGGAATAAATTCATCACAGTAAGCACAATTGAAAGTAATCATCCAAGGGCATCCTATCATAAGTTCACATGCATAGCTGGTAGGTTTTATCCTCTTCTTTCCTTTTCTCTTTGTAGATCATTTATCTTTTGATTTCTCTGTTGTTCAAGAAAAATCAAAGGTAACTGAGAAAGAAGTGAGTATTTCAGAAAAAAACATTTGATACAAGTAAGCTGAGGTGTTTTTTTTTCTTTTCGAAAGCTGTAGTTTTTATTTATGGTGCTGTGCAAGCATAGCTAACTACTACTGTTTTCACACTTGCAGAGTTTCTGAGTGTGAAGGGAAAGTCTGAGTGGGAGTGGTTCACAAGGAGTTTTGTTGTGAGATGAGAGACTACTGGAAAGTTACTGGACAATTTGCAATATCTATTTTAAAATGTACAAGATGAGGAGATTGTGCATCAGCTTGTCTGTAAGAAGCAGTACTGTGGCTAAAAGTAATAGCAGCTCCCTCTTTGGTGATTTCTTAACAGAAAATAAACAACATTCAGATTTCTTCCTCTTTCACAAACCAAAGCCAAACTCTTTCCAACCAGAGACTGGTGTTTGTTACAACACAAGGCAGAATTATTTGGCTGCGATCTTATTCATAGTTTTCTGATAGTACATCCCATTGAACTGAATGAGGATTACTTCTAAGCAGACATGCCATAGAAGCACTAACTAAAAGAACAAAAACACAGGAAGCTGGATGACCTAGCTGGTTCATTTGCTCAGTTTTGGGATAGTGTCTAGCAGTGGCTCTCCCCTGATTCAGGGAATTTTCCTAGTCCACCTAGAATTGCTGAGGAGTGAACCTCAGACTTCCTGTATAAAAACCTTGCACTTTTACTATGGGCTATGGGCTCTCCCAAAGTGAAAAGCTGTGTGGCTGTGGCTGGATTTGTGACTGCTCAAAACAAATATTTTATGTATCTAAAGTAATAGGTACAATTTTATGTTGTCTGCACAGGAATATTTTTCAGCCAGTTTTGTCTCCATCATATCTGATCAGCACTGGTAAACCTGAGTTTAGAAAACTTCATTTTATGCACTGATTTGCCTTACTGAATCATTAGGACATAGAAACAATCATATGCTTGTTTATTCAAAAGCAGGCTCATTTATATTATCTGTAGCCAACTCTCAGGTAGCTAAACATAAGAGTGTAGCTTCAAGGTTCCAACCTAATGCACACTTACTTAAGGAAAAGCTATATTGAACTCATTGAGACCTACTCAGTAAAAATTCCTAGGTTTAGGCTCCATTGATGCAGATCCAATTATTAGCCATTTAAATGTGTAAAAAAAGCCAGCTAAATCTGAAAACGTTTATTTTTTTTTAAAAAAAATTCCTTTATCTCTACTGTATTTGTTATTTCCAAAACTAATATTGTTTTCAGTTTAAATCTGCTACAAATATACTGAAAAACAATACCAACAGTACTGGAAAATTGGGGTAACACAACTTATTTTTCATTGTTGATGTTTTTGATGCCATATTTTAATTTTTTAAAAGTAAAGCCAATCCTTTTTAACTCAGTAGTTTCAATAAATATGTTTCCTTATATTATTCCTACTTAAAATCTGTGCATGACCATCTGTATAGACATTTCTTACCCAACCTCATTCAAAAACTGACACAAATGGTTTGGGGTTTGGTTTAGTGACCAAAACCAAATTCCAATCTTATGGTAGTAAAATATTCCAAAACAAAGCTGATTTCTGCACTACAGTGTTAAAGTGCTGCTATTCCACTATCAGCCTCCTATGGAATTCTGGGGTTTGTAGTTTAGGGAAGAGCACTTCGCATTCTCAGCCAAAGTGCTCTTTGGTCTCAGAAAACTACAAACCCCAGAATTCCACAGGGTGTTGAAAGTGGAATAGCAGCACTTTAACACTGTAGTGCAGAAATGGCCAAAGCCATGAGTGTACTACAGTATTTCCTAATGCACTCATGTGTTCTTCAGTAGACATTTTGGTATCAAAAACGAAAAGTATTTTTTTCTTTACACAATACCTTTACGCTGGCTGAAACAAAAACAAAAAATCAGATCTAGGTATGATTTTTGTCTCAGGAGTGTGTGTGTGTGTGTGGCCATTTCCACACTAGACTGTTGTAGCGCTATTATTCCACTTTCAACATCCTGTGGAATCCTTTGAGGCCCCTCCCTCAGGATTCCATAGGATGTTGAAAGTGGGATAATAGCACTATAACTGTGTAGTGTGGTAATGGCCTGTGTGTGTGTTTTATTTTAAGAAAGAAAACTGCAAACAGTTAAGTGCCAGAAATCTGGGAACATTGTTTAATATGGTACTGGTGATAATGTTCTAGAATCTTACAGTGCTTTGTACCTGCAATTAGAATTTATCAAACAAATGCAGATGTGAGTACATCTAAGGGGCATACATCTAAGAGGCAAACCACAAAGCCCTCCAAAGGTTGCTGGACTACAATACCCAGTATTCCTCACCACTGATTGCAGTGGCAATACACTGGAAGAATATTGCACAAGGAGGATTTGGTAACGTGTCCATTGTCCCATTATGCTGAAAACTATTCTCTCTCAAAAGCCTATGTAGTTGCTGATGTAATTTTGGCTTTTATTTATGTTCTTCTTTAGTGTAAATCTGGTACAACTTTGAAGGAATGGGGGGAGGATATCAGTACCCATTATTTGCTGTGATTCATCCTAATCCAGTTAACTGTAAACATAGAAAGTTACTGATTAGAACAGCTACTGTTAATTAGCTTGTTAGAATTTATCAAATAAGTGCAGGTATGAGTAATTAGAGGCATGCGTTCAAGGAAGTGCAGGTGTGATGGACCAAAGGGGGCTTTAGCCCATATAAAGTCCTCTGGATTTACCCTGGGAAGCACAATGCAGACGAGAGCTGGGAAGCTGCTGTACACTTGCCAGAGGTGGTGTTTATGCTGTTGCTTCTCCAGGACTTCCAATAGCTGAATGAAGATATGAGTTTGCTTTATGGTTTTGTTTGCTTTACATGGGAATTTATATGGGAATTGTTTTTGTAACATCTAGAACACAGGAACTGCTTTTCTAACATATAGAAAATACAGAATTCAACTCAGCAGGGAGGAAAGGAGGGGCAAAACATAGCCCTTCACAGTAGGTTGAGGCAAAAGGCTGTACTGAAGCTTCTCCTAGCTTGTCTCTCTTTCTTGATAAATAACTGGGGCCATCTTGACCATACGCTAATGTTGCTTGGCCACATGTGTCCCAGTTTCCATCTGTGTAATGTTTGGTGATGTGCATGTATTTTCCACTTCTGGGGAGCCATACTGAGCGTACACTAAGAATTACTGTACTTGCAATAGCTATCTTTTGATTTTTAGGTTTAGTTCAAGGTATTAAACCCTACTTCAGAAGCTCTGAACAGTTACAACCTTGGTACTTAAAGATCTGTTGGTCCTTATGTTTCCTTCCATGCACTCCAATCAATATCACCAATCCGGTAGGGCAGACCTGTGGATGACACACACACACAAACAAGCAAACAACAACCATAGGGAGCATGCAGGTTGCATTTTGCACACTCTTCTTTTGTAGGATACAATGTTTAAAGATGAAGACATTACACATAAAACTATAGACAATGTTAGATGCACACTGCCAGATGGTATGAAGGTCAAACTGAGGAAGGCACATAAACATTGCTTCTGACTTTACCCCACCCCACAAAAAAAGGTAAAAAAAACCTCTTAATGGTGACAAGAAGAAGGCAGGGGAGTCTGTGTGTCAGAATGACAGATGGCTGACATGAATTGGTGAAGAAGAAAGCATACTGAACTAACTTAGTTTCCTTTGATAATGTAACTGGCTTAGAAAAGCGGAATACAATAGAATGCTACAGTTTTACTTTTGATCTAGTTTCACATGAGATCTTTCAAAGAAAGATTGATACATGTCAACTAGCAAGAAGTATTGTAAGATAGACAACAATTGGAAGAAAACCCAATTAATATTAAAAGGTACCAAGTAAGAGTTTGAAGGGGTTATAGTCTTTGTACGGCTCACTTCAATACTGCCTGCTTCCAGACTCTCTGGATCCTAGTCTGAATCCATTATTCCCTGTTCTCATAAGATTTACCTCTGTTCACCAATATTTGATAATAAAACATGGAAAGGAAGGCAAATCCCTCACAGCAACTGTAAGGTCCTGCTTTGGGGGTCCCTAATATCAGTATGGTTTGGATGGACACCATACCTAATTGGCAACACATTTTATTGGCTCTGATATCAAATTCAAGCCTGAGAGGTGACAGAGAGGTCAAACTGAGCAAGGGAAAGAATTTGACTGTAAATGTAAGAAGCATAGGTCAACTCCAAAACTCCTCCAGGTAAGACTGAGTCACTTGTCAGACAAATACACGTCATTCCTGTGGATAATAGGCTTAAATAGAAGCTGGACTTTTCCAGGGAATCTGTGAGGAGCCCACCAGGACACTGACTGACAGATATTCATCCCTTGTACACCTGCATTCTTTCATCTGTCCTCACAGCACCCACAATAGACAGCTATTACAACATCCATCATGTCTTTGTCAATCAAAGCAATAAGCCCATCAACAGGCGAAAGACTCATTGTCCACAACAGGTTCCCTTTGTCTTGCATCTGGAACCTTCACAGCCACAAGCCATTTTCAGGGTACAAATACCCCTGATTTGAGAATGTCCAGTGCAGTCTCTTGAAGGTCTACCCATCATTCTGTCCGTCTGGCTCCTGAATGAGAACTGTCCTTAGGTCCTATCTAAGCCAAGATACATTTCTGCTCTTCACTACTCTTCTGGACTGGTAATTATATATCCCCCCAAATCACTCAGCCTCTCTATAATTTTTCCTCTCTTTCTCTTTCAGCTAGCTTTTGTGTGAATGTGTGATTGTGTGTATCTTGTGTGCATGCATGAGTGAATTCCCCTCAATAAAATCATTTCTTAGACAATTCTGCTTGGTTTTTGGCTTGGCCTGACCCCGTAAACATTGGGTAAAAAGATCTCGCTAGGTTACCCTGCCTCTCACATTGCTATTGCTTGTGCTCTGGCTAGTTTCCATTCCCCATCATGTGGAGCACATTGAGGTGTCCCCCAAAGGACCCCAGAAATCAGGTTAACACAACACATAGAGAATGTAACTCAGTGTGCTTATGTTTAGCTGAATTTTTACTCTCTGCAGAAGACCTCAGGGAGAGAATCAGGTCTATTCATCTGACACCTCACAGCTTTTATTTATCTGTCAAATAAGTCTCACCCTTGTTATGCAGACCACAGAATGGAGTTTGCCTGTTTTCATCCTCATAACAGCCCTTTGAGGTAGCTTGAGCTGACATATGCTATTAGCCCAGGATTATAGCTGAGTGGACATTTGATCCCAAATCCCTCCAGTTCAAATCCAATTTTCTACTTCACCAAAGTGGTTTTTAAATTATTTCTGATCTTTATTTTAGCCTTGCAGTGTCATCAATAACCATATGAATGGGCATGATGGGTAAACACACTGTAAGGCTGAGAACTTAAGCAGTTTCATAACCAAATATCTTTCTGGGATATCTGGAGATCATATGCCATTCAGCAGCATCTTATCATTGCTGCTTTTGATAAAATACTCATCTGCTATTAGGATGAGAACAAATAATTTAAATCAATGTGCCCCCATGCCTGAATCTTTTCCATTAGCAGAAAGCCGAGGGCTAATCCTTCTCCTATTAGTTGTGATGGTCAAATTGTTTCCGTTCCTACCAGATAGCATGATCTCTCTAGATCCATCTGATGTATTGTACCAACTGGCTTCAGTCAAGGAGATTTGTGTATCTATACAGAACAGTTGTAGCAGATTAATGCCACTTTAACTGTCCAGACTCCATTCTATGGAATCCTGGGATTTCTGGTTTGGTATGGTATTTTATATTATCTACCAGAGTGCTCTAGAAATGCAGTTCAAAGGTGTGTACTAAAAGCTCTCCAGAAGAGAATTCCAGGTACTTCACAAAACTATAAATCCCCACAGTCAATATTATAGACTTGGGCATGCTACTGTTTAGCTCAGACAGTGGCAAGAATATAAAAAGGGATGGCCAATGTATGCTACAGTAAAATGCTTAGAGGGAGAATTATACAAATCTTATCAATAAGTAACATTTTTAGCATCACTGTGAAAAAGGAAAATAGTGTTCATTTATATGCTGAATTCCTGCTGCAGGTACAGGATAGAACAGATGAGATGCTGTAAGAATTAGCCAGCACTACTGAGCCAGTCAGCATGCTGTAGCAGTTTGAGCATTGGACTGACTCTGGAGACCAGGGCTCTATTTCCTGCTTGGTCATGGAAACCCACTGGGTGATCTTCAATACGTCACACACCCCCAAACCATCATAGTTTCACCTTAAGGTTGCCAAAAGTCAGAAATGACTTGAAGGCATACAGCAACACACAATTGTCAGATCACCTCCTAACTACACAAAAGAGGTTTGTTTTCAGAAAACACTCCTATTTAATATTTTCAGATTCAGAATGCTGATCCTGTAACACACAATTTAAATAAATAAAAAAGAATGCCATGCTAGCAAGGCATTAAATACTTTTGTTCTTCAAGGGTAAGGGGCGTAAGTGTTGCAGGAGAGGACTCCCAGAGTTGGGAAGTGTTGGATTTCAGCATATTAAGGAGTCTGGCTTCTCTCTCAACACCCAGATTTCAAAAGAGCGCCATGAAAAGTCTGTTGAATATTCATATGAGTCTGAATAGTGGCCTGCTACCTCCAGGGATTCCTGGATGAATCCGTTTATCTTGATCCATTTTGGCTAAAGACCAATACACAAGTATAGGACTAAGTGTAGTGAGAAAGGGCCCCTGGTTTCAGGCCTGGTTATAGGAAAGAAACAGCTTGTGTTACCTTTTTGGATGACCTTCATTGGAAACTAGATAGGAGATATGGGTCCTATTGGATCTGATGGATTTCTTGGCAGCTTTCAGTGACATTGACCACTGTGTTTCCTGAGCCACCTCACTAGGTTGAGACTTGGAGGTACTGGTGGCTCCATTTCTTCCTGAATGGCCAAGCCTAGAAAATTGTGCTGGAAGTTTTCTATTCAACCTTCCAGCTCCTCACCTCAGGGCTCTGTTCTGTCCTCAATGCTACTTCAATAGGATTCATCCTGTTTCATATGGGTTTATACTCCTCCTGAAAATGCAGCTTTACAGGTTGAATGTACTCCTGGACTCAGCCTTGAGTCTGGAGGTCTGTTTTTCTATGTTGGATAGGAGTACTTTGCACACATAAGGCTAATGTGTCAACTGCACCCATTTCACGGAAATACCTGATGTGGCTACAACAATATATGCCTTAGTTATATCCTGTTTAGATTAGTGTAACCCTGTAACATGGGGTTGCCTTTGAAGGTGTTCAGAAACTTCAGTTGGTACAAAAAGCTGTAGCCAAGGTGTTAACTACAGCTGGTTGCAGGGGCCATACAATGCCCTTGTTTCAAAAGTTCCACTGGTTGTCAGTCTGTTTCTAGGTGCTATTAAAAGTGCTAGGTATAGTCTAAAATGCCATATATGGCTTAGGCCAGTGGTTCTCAACCTTCCTAATGCCACAACCCTTTAATACAGTTCCTCATGTTGTGGTGACCCCCAACCATAAAATTATTTATTTATTATTTACAATGCCTCCCCCGCAGCTTGTCCCCCAAAAAAGGGAAAAAAAACTTGCAAGCTGAGTCTCCCACTAAGTCCGTCGTTTCGCACTATCTTCTTATTTGTATTCTTTATTTTCCTTTCTTTACTCTTTCTTTCCTCTTTTTCTTCCACTGCTTTAATCCTTGTTTGCCTACTATCTTAGAAAATCTTTTAAAGTCCCACTCCTGATTTTTAGGCCTTAGTCCTTTTACTTCCTCCTGTCGTTTTATGAAGTTCTCTTCACATGCATTCAAATTCTACGTAGTCTTCGTAATTCCCAGTTCTCTTTATTCCATTATTTTTATTCTTTTACTCTTATTCTTTTGCTTCCTCTTTGACTTTATGTGGAAGTGCTACCTTCTTTTTCTTTCTTCCTTTTCCCTCTTATTTTTTAATTAACATGTTTTCTTAAATATATTTTCTTAAAAGTGTTCCCTAGTATTTCTGCACTTATTGCTTCATTTACTGCTTTTCTGCTTTTCTGTTTGCTCTTTTCATCTTAATTCGTCTTGATATCTCTTAATCTCTTAATGTTCTCAACCCCTCACTCAACGTTGGATTTTAGCTTACATTCAGCTTATATTCTTAAGAGGCGTGCAGTAAGTACATACGTTTTTTGTAGCTACTTGTTGCTCCTCCTTTCAGCAATCCAGTTAACTAACATGAAGACCATGAGAGCTCTGTTCACGTGTGCTCCTTTTCCGGGGATTTTTCCTCCCCCTTAAAGGGACCTTGCCCTCTCAGTTTCTGTTTTGTAGAGCCAAACTCGTGTTGGTTTTACTTCACCAGCTTATACAGGAAAGTAAACAAGCCAAATAATAAAAAAGAAGCCAAATTCATCCTTCATCTTTCTTCCTCCAAACTTAAATTAAAAAGTGGTGGCAAGGATTCTTCTCCTCCAGAGCCCTTTCAAGGTAATGGCCGCTCAATAGACCCACCCCGCGTTTTCTCAGTCTTGAAGTTTGTTGTTTTTTGTTCAGGCCTAAACATGGGGTTTTGAGCCCTTTGCTGGCGCCCCTGAACCCGCTTTTCCAAGGGGGTGTTCCTCCCACTGTTTCTTAAACAGTGGGTTCCCGACCTTTTAGGGGATCAATTCTCCTCCAATTCTGGAGGGAGATGACCGTGCTCCTCACCGCAACCACAGGAAAGCCCCCACGGAAAGCCAAAGGGGGCAGGAGGACGCGAGTGCGTGGCTCACGCTTGCGCACCACAACCGAGGAGGGAATGGAGCCTAATACTTATTTTCTGATGGTCTCAGGTGATCCCTGTGAAAGGGTTGTTCGACCCCCAAAGGGGTCGCAACCCACAGGTTGAGAACCGCTGGCTTAGGCCCAGACTATTTGCCTGTGCCCTCAGCAGGATCCTCAATAGAGGCTCTTCTCTAAGGCCTTTTCCTCAGGATGATGTTTTCGTATATCATCCTGTTGCAATCCTGGCAGTGCCTCTGCCAGAATGGGAGCATGTCCCTAGCGCTCTTCTCTGCACCCGGTTGGCCACCTGCTGAAGAGAGCGTGAGAGACACGCCCCTTCCTTCCACACTTCATCCAGCCGTCTTCCCATGCTGCAGTGGGGAAGGAAGCACGTGATCACGCTTCTGGCCCTTCTGCATGGTCGGCTGCAATGGAAGGCTTGCGCAGTCAGGGGTCATTGACAGATTTTTTCCGTCAATGATATACCTCGGGATTACACTGGCTGGCTATGCAAGAAGGGCAGGACCATGACAACATCATGTGGAAGAGTCATCTCTGTCCCGCTCCTCTGGTGTCCTCATACTAGGAGGACAATATCCTGCAGAAAGGGCTTCAGTTTTACCAGACATAGGATGGCACCTTCTGGGTGGCAGCCCCTAAGTGTTAGAATTTACTTCCTAATGAGGCTAGAATTACCCTTCTTGTAGCTTTTCCACTAGCAGGGGAAATCTTTTTTTATTCCCACAGGCTATTAAGAACTGAAGGCTAAAAAAGAGAGGACTTTGAAGAGAATGATGTACCATTTTTACAATTTTAACTATGCTGTTTTTAAATTGCTGTTTAGAATCCCTAAAACTATTTGTTTTAACTGTTTTAAATAGGGTGGGTGGTTTAATTCTCTTTTGAAGTTAATCTTCTGTATATTTTAACTTGTTTGTATTGTGATTTGTAAATTGCCTTGAATCCTGCGTTGTGGGGGGAAAGGCAAGGTATATATACTAATGGTGATGATGATATGTGACATTATCGAGCAAGCAAATTAGTAAAGCATTTAAATAAGCCATCCTCTTGAAAAACATAACTCAGTGATAGCTTCATCAAGCCAATTACTACATTAAACTGTTCATCTGAGTTTATAAAGCAAGGAAGTTAATCTATATAGCTGTGGAGAAAAAGAGGTGTGAGCCATGACCTGCACATTCTTGGTTACTATCTTCCAAAATACTGTACCATAGATAAGGTGAAGCAGTAGTCTGTAGAATTCCTGGGTATCATGAGGTGTCACCCTAATTTTGGTGGACTGTTTGAACCAGATGAAGAAACAAAGCAGCAGTATAAAATATTAACTTATTTTAAAAAAAGAGAGAAAGGTGGAACATAGAGAAGCTGACCTTACTTATTTATTGGGAATCTAACTGGGATGTTCTGTATTGCCACAGTCTGCTTTAATATACTTGAAGGGTATCTGCCTCTGATGGAAAATATTTCTTATGCTGGAAGAAGAAGAAGAAGAAGAAGAAGAAGAAGAAACAAAAGCTTTAAAGTCTTTTCCTCCCTGATCTAGATTTATTTCGTTATTATCTTTGTATAGTTGAGAATAATAATGCAGTTGTTACATCACTGCAAACGATATAAATAACAGAAGTCTTATGACCTGTCCATTTATTATTATAATGAGAACTTGTACTGGACTTGGAAATCTTATTTGTTAAAAAATTAGATAGGAAAGTAACATCCTGGACTGCAAGTGAAATTCATTAGATGTGTTGTGCTCCACTGCAGGGATACCAATGGGATTTTCTGAATTCTGTGCCTTGTATATGGATTGGACATCCTCCAGCACATGGTAGTAACAATAATGACATATCTAGAGGGTTTTCTAATGATTTAGAGCATAAGTGAAAGTACTATATAAGTGCTGTATAATTGTATAGGGGTATATGTTATATTATGACGTGAAAGCAAAAGGCAAGAATCTGAGAACCAGAATCACATTTCTTTTTGAAACATCATGGCTGCTTATCTATCCATCCATCCATTGGCATCTGAGTGACAGCCAGGATGGTGTCAGAGCCTGGACATCATATCTTCATTCCTTGTTTTTTTTTCTCATACCACCATCACGTGGAACTCTTGCTGTCTCTTGAGTCAAAGGACTACTACGAGTTGTACACTTGCTGTCATACAGCTGAAGTGCTGCTCTCTGGACTGCTTCAGCAGTCCCTATCTGCATCTGCATCTGCATCTGCCTCTCACTAGCCCAGTGATATGTGATTCTAATTCCACCACCCACGTGGCCAATGAGAAAGAATAAAATGCAACTTAATTAGCAACTAGTTACATTTTAGGGTAATAAAGGTGCAGCAAATTTACATTTCAAAAGTAACATTACAAGTATGTAATTATTTTTCTCTCTCTAAAAAGTAACAGAAAGGAATAGAAAAAAACTACAACAGCAGAACAAGAGATAACACAATGAGTTATTTTTCAGAGACTATAACACATAATGGGAATAGATTACTTTTAAAAAGCAAATTTCCAAGCTCTGATTTGCTAATACAGGAAGCTGCCGGCTTTCAATGCTGTTATCTGATAACTCACTCTTTTAGTGCTTCTAAATTAAGGAAAAATTCTATTAATCTGACTTGAAGTCCACTTTTTGTCAGTTCTTGCCTACAGAGGCTTCCTTGGGACTGCTTGCATACCTGCACGGTCTCAAGGTTTGCTTATGGAAAGAGCAGATCCCCTGGTCAAATTAATAGAATGTGCCTCTATTGCAAGCATTGACACAGTGGGCTTCCATTAGTTCTTGCTTACGGAGGTTTGCTTGGGACCACACGTGCTTCTTGCAAAATGAGCTTAGAGAGGGGGGAAAGGTGCCAAGCCAGCTGGGAGACTATACAAGCAGCATGCATGGTCAGTCCCAACAGACTGTCCATAAGTCCTTTATGTTCCCTGGAGTAGATGGGTTCCACTTTTTATCCATTTCCACTTTCTGACAGTGGTCTGATCCCTAAACTGTCAGGTAAGCAGTGGATGTCAATACATGGCTTAACTAAATGTACTTTAAAGAAATGCAAATATGTCTTTATTATGTCTAATCTCTAGGTTATACTGAGTCACTATAAATCTTCTTGAACTTACAGAAAACAAATAACAGTTATGTTGTTATGTGTCTTCAAGTCATTTCTGACTTATGGGGACCCTAAGGCAAACCAATCATGGGGTCTTCTTGGCAAGATTTGTTTGGCGGGTTTTTCCTTTGCTTTTCTCTGAGACTGAGAGAGTGTGACTTGCCCAAGTTACTCAGTGGGTTTCCATGGATGATTGGGGATTTGAACACTGGTTTTCAGAGTCAGAGCCCAAACCATTATACCAGTTATATATTATTTTAAAATATGTTTAAAGTGTTTTGAAAATGTGCTAGATTAGCTTGCATTGCCTTCTAAAATTTGATGTTAGTGTAATAAGAAGGTGCTATTTTGGGTGGAAAGAGATTTAACTGGATTTAAAGAATCTTTTACATGGATTTTAACTTCTGTCCTTTTATATCTACAAGGTGGCACCTTTAGAAGTCCTTTTCACACACTTAAATGCTGCTATAGCTGAACAACACTGTGAGAACCTGAAATTATCTAGTGCACTGAAATCAATATCAGGCAATATTTCTCTTTGAAAGAAATTTAGTCTGACAGAAAGGAGTAAGAGCAATGTAAGGGAACTGAGACCCTAGCTAAAGACCTGGATATAGAAATTCCCCATAAAGCAGTACAAATTAGTTGATGTCACTAGAGCAAGAAAACCATAGTGACAGAGTAAAATGTTATCTAGGTTCCAGAATACTTTATTATCACCACCGTAGGTCACTAAGCTTCACAAGCTATATCCATCAACTTTGATAGCAATTTATAAGGTAACAATGAGAACTGGAGGCTCAGGTACTTTAATGCACTAACCATTTTTTGAGACATCCGGGTTCAAACATGGTTTAGAACTTAAATGAAATAGAATTGTTGATCTCAGCCTGCTCTCTAGTGGACAGTGATACATAAAACTGGCACCAAAATAGGAATACAGAGCCAGATGAATCTCAAGATTTAAATATATGACTAGCTTTAAGGAAGAGGCCTTATGCTTCTAGAATCTTTCCTAAAAAATTTAATTCATATTTTGTTCCATGTCAGGATACTTCATGAGGAATACATGAAAAAATTAATTTTGCTGGTAATGACAAATAATGGACTGTGCAGGAATCTAAGTAGGCGGTGCTTTTATTCAAAAAGACACTCCACTGGATGTTAACATCAGTGATAAAAGATGGTAGGCTAGACTGCAAGCTTCCCTCCCTGCTCTATAAAAAAGGGTAACTAAACAGACAAATGACAGACTTCCAAACCCAAGATGGGGTAGGCTACAAGGTCACAGGAAAAGAAACTGAAATTACAAGCAAAATCTAAAAAATGCAACCTCATTAGAAGAAAACAAGAGGTCCAGGAATGATGAACAAAGCTGCTATGCCTTAAAAGAAAACAGTTCTTGCAAGGTAGGATCTCATGAAGCTAGTTAATAAACTGAAGCCCCCATTTTTCTTATTTTCTGTCAAGTCATCTTTGACTTATGGAAATCCTATGAATGACAGACACCCAACAGTGTGTTCAGCTCTTACAAGCAAGAGGTTGTGACTATTGAATCAATCTCTCTGTGGTGTGGTCTTCCTTTTTTCCTACTGTCATCCATTTTTCCCAGCATTAATGTCTTTTCCAATGAGCCATGTCATCTCGTGATATGTCCATGCAAGTAAATGCCTGTTCACTGACCTATATTGGGACTAGTACGCAGAAAGTTCAACCTGCCCTTTCCATGCCAATTGTTTTCATAAGTTTACTCTCACCCTAGTGAGAACAGAGAGAGAGAAAGAGAGACTGAGAGAAAGATTTCCTTTGGTACCAAGGGAGAAAGGATTAATTTCTTTTACTCTGTCACCATGCATACTGGGATGGGCAGGATACAAAGACAAGCAGCTGGAGAAGAGATTTACATATTCTCTACATGGCTGTTGGGACTAGTTCAGGAAGTTTTTTGGACTAGGAAAACAAAACAGAAGCTGTGTCTCCAGAAAAAATAATTCCTCTTGGGCTTCACCAACGTTTCTTTGGTCATTTGCATTATGTAAAAAGCATTAGGAGATCCAACTGTTGTACATTTGCAACATTACCAAGTGTGTATCACTTATCATTATTTTTACTGTCCTATTCTTTTTTTAACTGTTCACTGTTTCCTTTTAATCACTATTGTATGCTTTTCCATTATGCTTTGTGCTCAAATTAAAATGAAGTGGCAGTGAAACCAGAGTGGAGATGGTGGAAGAAAACTATCATTTAACTGTGAACTTGTGATTAAAGAGCATGACAATGAGTAACAACAACTAGATTGATGTTTTTATATTGTCTGTCTTTATACTGTTTGATTATGGTTTGTTTTATTCTTAAACAAATTGGAAATCAGGAAAGAGCTTATGTTATATATCTTCTTAGAAAAGGCTTAGAGATTTCAGCTGGATGTCTTCCTTGTCTACACACCATTTATATGGCCAGATGGAGAACCTGAATGTATATTCAATGGGAGAAAACTAGGCAATCCTGTCAAAACCATGATGAGTGTTAAGCACCATTAAAGATAGGCATAACTCCCTAATCATCTCTACTTTCTGTCTTTGATGACATTAATAGAAACACAGGATTCCTATACAAGCCATCGATCCTTCTAATGCATTATGATCAGCTGCGACTGGTATCAATTATCTAGGTTTTGATAGAATTAGTTCCTATCCATACCTGGAGATTCCTCATATTCCCTGGTGTCCTTCCATCAAACAATTAGCCAGGACCAACTTCATTTAGCTTTCAAAATCAGATGAGATCAGTTGTGATCAAGACCATATCGTGATGACAATAACTTATAATAAAGGATTTACTTCATAAAGAATCCATTCCAATTATGGTTGTTGCTGATAGACCAGAGCTAGCTAGACAATGATAAGCCACTAACTTTTGATATGTTGTAACAACAACTTTGGACTTTCAGAAAAACTGACTTAGAGAATTGAATGATCTTCAGGAAAAAAACAGAGGTAGGCAATGTTTTATTTCATTTGTTAACAAAAGATAAAACTTTTCTTAGGCTACAGACTAGGTAAGGACTGCTGTGGAAAGATATCTTAGATTAGTTGTTTTAGTATTAAAGGACTAGAACCCCATTGGGGAAGTTCTTTTTAAGCCTGGATTGTCTATTGCATTGATGTACTGTGTCCTCTTGTAATGAACATTGTATTGTTTGTGTTATTAATAAAATGTAGTTTCTAAAAAGAGATAGAGAGAGAGAAGTTCCGCTGAAAGACAGAAGTGACAAGTGAAATGCCAGGAATATGGCAGGGATAGCGATGACAAAATTAAATCTGTGAAGTAAATTATTCCACAGTTGCGATTTTTTTCATCATCAGTGGGAGCAGGGACACAGTTAGAATGTGTACAAATAAACTGAAGTCTATAAGCAGCTGTAAATATTATGCCACAAGGAAAGAGCCACTGACATGTTCAAACTGCTACATAGTTCTAATTCTGCTAAGATGGCACAATGTTCTGGATATATGTAATCCACAAATTGTAATCCACAAATTGTGAAATTCTTCTAGCAGGACAAACCTATCCTTCCTCCATCCAAAATACATCTTCAAAAGAAAGTGAAACATGCATTTTGAGTTTCAACTTGTGATACTGGTTGAGGCAATTTACCAAGAAAGTATCAGCTTTTGCAGCTTGTCAGTCTCTGACCTGACGATGAAAGATTATATATCTGGAAACGAGATGCGGATTATATGAGAACAACTATGGCTCACGTGAGCTCATGCTTTTAGCCTTGAAGCCTGAAGCTGAAAAGAATATTAATAAAGCCATATGTCTTTTTGCTAATTGTCCAATAAAATAAGATCTGCTAATGTAAGATGATTTTTGATGGATGTCATGTTCTATTGCCAGCTGGCACTAACCGTAATCCTTTAAAAATATTTTCTTCCTCCTTTCTTTTTGAAAATTTCCTAGCAATAATGATGTACAACAAGAAAGAAAGAAAGAAAGATGATGGATGTGCTGCTACAAGCTGAAATGAACGGGCGAAGAGAAAAGTATTTGATGAGAGCCTTGTGTTTCTCCTAAATGAGTTATTCTCATCAGAATTTTTAAAAAGTCTTATAAAGAAAAGAAAACTTGTAGCACAATGTGAGAAATAAAGTACAATTTAATTTTAAATATGTAAATATAAAATGCATGACATTGGAGATATGAATAGGAATTTTAAGAGATCAAAACTGCCTAATGATAATGTGAAACAACAAGTGCTTTAAACATTTTTTTTATATACTTGCATTGTAGCGAATTTTCCATTTCCCAGTAGATGTATGAAGTAGCAGGGCTTGTTGCTACGGTCAGGATTAGCTTCTTAGTGAAGATACAAGCGCTAAAAGCTGTGTTTAATTTTTTTTTTTTTTTACAAAAAACCTTAATCATTGAAGGACAGAGAGGAATGGTGCTCAACAAATGCCGTACTGCCAAGAGATGCTATTATCCTGTGTGAACAGTGGAGGATGTGGATAAGAATGAACAGATACAGAGTTCCAGTGAAAGTATCATGGCATTCTGACATACATTCAAGTCATCTACATTAATCACTGAGATTAGAGCTCAAGAGTATTATTGTGAGAGTTCTGTAAAACCATATAATCCATTTTCATCGCCATAACTAATAGCCAGGCTATATAGAAAGGTGAACAAGTTGGTAGGTATTATAAAGCTAAAATATCTGGTCTCTGTGAAGAACAATTAAGAACACCAAATACCTGGAACCCAGAAAAGAAATAAGATTTTGGAAGAATGCATGACTTTAAAAGATGTATTTGTACAATTTGCAATAGTAGTGTAAAGCAGATTATGAATCTAGTTTGGTTCTTCCATACAGAAGAGCCTTTCTATTTCAAACCACTAGTGGAAAGTAATATACATTAATGATTTCCCTCATTATACTGGCTTCCATAGAAAGCAAGCATGTCTGGGTTCTAACAAATTGGGATGATCATTTTAAAAGCAGACTCTCACAAATATACTGAGTGAAAAACTAAAAGATTTTAAAGCATAGTATGTGGTACAAGCAGGATACTTCTGGTAACAAAATTAGATTTGTATATATTGGGAAAAGTAGCTTGAGATAAAACACATCCCTGAATGGGGAATATTTGCCCGCCCATATGTTGATGGACTGCAATCATATTGGCCCTGGTCAGCACAGCTAACAGATGTTGATGCAATCCAACAACATCTGGAGGTTGACATATTCCACATTCCTGATCTACAAGATGTTGTTGAGTATATTATCTAATTAGGTTCTTGGTCATAGACTGTCATAAGAACATTATTTTATCCATCAAGTCATTTATAATTATTGTGGAATTCAGCCTATAACCACAACAGAAAAACTTAAGTATTGATCCAAGACCACGATATGAGTGAAAGATAAACCTTTGCGCCATGTCGAAATTGCAAATTGCATTGCTACTAGTATGGTGTGCAAAATCTTAGGAACAAAGAGTTTAGAAAGATATGAAGATCATCTGGGCCAAACCCTGGTAAGTTTCTTAAAGGCAGGATGGAGGCAGCTGTAGCATCCCCAATCAGTGTTTATCCAGATTCTGCCACCTTTCTATGCAGTCAACTTGTCTGGGCTTTACCATCACAGGCATTGTATGCCTACATTATGATGTATTTCAACAATGATGCACTGGAAGTCAGCATCATGGGACTTTCCAGTGAGTGGTATTACAGTGAAACCACATTCTTGCATCTTATCTCTCTCACTGAATGAGGAGAAGGCCTAGTGTGAGAAATGGCTAGTTAGAATACCAGATTGTGCACATCTATTAGTCTGCCTTTAAAAGAACAAGTTGCCTGTTGTTAAGTTCTGAGAATATTTTTGTATGTTTGCTAATTCTACAAATAGTCTGCTTCATACCCTGAAACCATAATTTTTTAAAAAGTTTCAGCTGTGATGTCTGTCATAAAAATGAATACATTTTAAAATAACATCTGACAATATTTTTGTTTTTCTGAATGGGGCAAATCAATAATCTTGAAAAGCAATCAACCACTAAAAAATAAATTGCATATAAAAATACATGCTGTTTCAGTTGGTTGTAATGACACATTGTAGTAAGAAGGATCAGGATTTGATGTAGCTGCCTTAGGCATCCATTGCAGAGACCTAGGGCAAAACTGCAATCAAATCACTCCATTGTGTTGCCAGGGTGAAAATGTTTAACATGCTTCATCTTCCTGCTGTTCCTGATACATCAAACTCTGAGACAATGGTTGCTTGTTCACTCATATATTAAAATGATCTATACCCTAAACCAATAGTTTTCAAAGTTTTCCTTGTACTGGTATATTCCAAAGGTTGCTTCTTTTTGTTCCAATCTGCCAAAAGGAAAGCTCACTTCTTTCTTATTTCTAACAGTCAATAGTTTGGTCACTGTGGGATGGGAGGAATCCCACATGGCAAGCCATTTTTTTATTTTTATTTTTTTTGAAATACACTTTACCACCACACACATAAAGCTTCATAATTTGTTTGGTTCATTGAGTTACACACATCAAGAAAGCAGAGACACACCATACCTGGTACTGTAGATAGATAATTCATATTATTAAGGACTACACTTAATATTACATTCATTGGGTGCACGTTAATTTATAAGTGTAGGTATTATTATTATTATTATTATTATTATTATTATTATTATTATTATTATTAAAATAGAAGGTGCACAGAAGTCTGAGAAGCCTAAGAACCATGGCTGGTGGATGGAGCAGAAAGAGTTAAGTGGTTCTTTTTCTCTCAGCAAAGTTTTTTTTAAAAAAATTTCTCTACACCTCCATTTTATGTTTGGAACTCTATTCTGTTTCCTGGAAATTGTTTTCCTATGTCTTAGTCTCCATCTCTTTCATCTACTTTTCTATTTGAGTGTGTGTGTGTTTCAGAACATTTTTCGATCAATTCAGAATGAAAGCCCAGCTGGCCAGTACAATCTCTTCCTGATGCCCCACTTGAATGACCAGACTTTCCTAAAAGTGGGGGCCCAGAGAGAAAAGAGAGAGAGAGAGAGAGAGAGAGATTGGTTCTGTCATGAGCAAGTACCTCATGTCTCTTGCTTCCTGCCAGGATCTTCTAGAAGAGATTGGTAAGAGAACAAAATCTAGTTTGAGTCAATGTAGGACTGCTGTGGCTCTGGAAAACAAAATGGTTACCTAGGGATGCAGACAAGGCTCCAAGCCCAGAACTTTAGTATGCTGAACTGAGGTCGGGGGTCCCTGTTGCTCTAAGCCATCCATTTTTACTACTGCAGGTCTGCTGTATTTCTTTTCCTTCCTCCTTCTCTTTTCCCCCTTACCTTGCCTCCTCTTTGCCTCTCCCAGCAGACTTAGAACTCTGGTTTCTCTTTGGATGGTATTGGAGCGGAGAGACCGGCCAGTAGTGAGGCGTGTGCTCAGGGATTGGCGATGGCGCAGCGATCTGGGCGGTGAGCATGAGGGTGAATGCTCACGCCTCGAATGGTAGGCTCCCCGCGATGGTGAGCGGGACTGACAGTACGGTGACCACTGCCTCACATCGGGATGGTATTGGTCCCTGTATGACAGCAAGTAGGACTGTAAGAAGCCAGGTACTCTCTCAAGGTCTGCTCCCATGGCATGAGAGGCAGAGGAGTAGGGCAAGTCTCGGGAGGGTGCGGACCATTCCAATAGGCTTCCCGATGGCATGGGGAAGGCTGTCTGACCCTCTGCTCCGGATAGGCTTCCCGATGGCGTGGGGAAGGCTATCTGACCCTCCATTCTGGTATCGGAGAGGCGCTTCTACCCTCGGAACCTCGGTGGTGAAGCGAGGCCTGGGGAGCTACCGGAACATCCTCCGGGCGGGCCACCATTTGAGGGCATCCAGGCGGAGGTACCGCGGCTGTTAGAACAGGCGGGTCGAGATGCACCGCCGAGCCAGCGGTCTCTTCCGTGTCAGAAACCTCCAGGACCTCCCGGGGTTCTGATTCCTCCTCAGGGTCTTCCTGGAGTTGAGGAGGAGGAGGAGTGGGAGGCGCCGGTATAGCCAGAGATCCGCGCTTCTCCTTCCTCTTCTTCTTCTTCTTCTTCTCCTTGTCCTGGGTTGGCTCCGAGGGGGCAGGTCGCTTACGCTGGGCCGCAGTCAGCGTCCTGGGTGGTTTGGCACCCTGCGAGGCCACAGGGGCCTCCCTCGAAGCTGTAGCCAATGAGATCTTGAGGATCTTCAGCAGGGCTGATGACGGAGCCCTATGCGATGGTACCGAGCCCAGTACCATTGATGTGGTCGGTTCAGCAGCCACCAATTCCAACGGAAGAGTGGTCCAGGTCAGCTTGAGGTGGATTTGGACATCCTCGAGATGGACGGGGCTGACTCCTGCGCCGACAGAGACTGCTCCCAGCAATGTGACTTGAGGCGGGCCAGGCGGTTCCTCAGAGTCTGCAAGGTGAAGTCTCTGCAGATTGGGCAGGCCTTAGTGTTATGGGCCTTGCCCAAGCACAGGAGACACTGGCTGTGCCCGTCAGATAGAGCGACCTTGTGACCACACTTCTCGCAAGGCTTGAAAGGATCCGACATAGAAATCAGGAGCGGAGAAGAGAAACAACGAGTCGAGGGTGAAGACGAAGACAAGGGGGGGGTGGCAAGTCGGAGATTAGGAGTCCCAAAAGAAAATGGGAACAAATCACCAAGGCGTCAAAACCAGTCTGAATAGCTAAAGACGAAATCCAAATGCCAATCCGTAGTCAAAAACCCGAAAAAGACTTGCAAACAAAGGCCAAGAATAGCAACCAAGCTCAGAACCTCCGTACGCGATGGCGGACAAAGAAAGAACTGAAGGGAGACCGTTGCTTGGCGGGCTGAGCATGCTCAGTAGAGCCATGGAGGAGAGGTTCCCGCCAAGCTACTAAGCTCTAGAATTTTCTGAACGGTACCGTGCATGCGCAAAAGCTCCTAGTGTGTGAGGGCACAGATGACCACTCGAAGAACCACAGTTACAGGTAAGCAACCTATTCTTCCTCCTTCTCTTTTCCCCTTACCTTGCCTCCTCTTTGCCTCTCCCAGCAGACTTAGAACTCTGGTTTCTCTTTGGATTGTATAAACAGTTAACTTGTTTTGCTGTCATAGTTGCTAGAATGCTGGGATTTACTTGCTTGGTCACTTACTGCATATACTTGTATGTAAGCCTAAAAATATTTAGTCAAAAAATCAACCCAAAGAACCTGAATTGACTTATTTATGGGTTAGCATAACTGTATCCTAACCCTTATCAAAAAAAGAACCATCCTTTTTTCATTAGTCATTTCCAGTAGAGCCTTAGAGAAGCACTGACCCCCTCTATTCTCTCCTCTGTGGTGCCATTCTGGCCTTTTTGAATGCCTGGGTGGGAAAATGAGAAATTGGACTTACCGTGAAGGTTCATTCTGGGATGGCAGGAGAAGGAATCCACAACGATTGGGTTAATCCCATGTGCCAACTGGAATAGGCAGGAGTCCAAGTTCTTTTTCCGTTGTGACAGTTAGGACCCCTGCACTTCTCTGACAGTTTTTAGTATGCTGCCAAACTGGCCAGGTTTTAGCCCTTCTCTAGCACACAGTGATAGAAATGTTAGAGGAAATGAAAGTAGAAGAAATGAAAAACAGAGTGACAGATTTGACAAAGGAGAGCTCCCAGATGTTCACCACACAACATTGCTCTGAGAAGAAGAAGGAAAATGCTTAAAGTTTGCCATCTCAGATGCCAGCTGATCAGTGTGGCTCTGAGTTGAATAAGTAAAATGGCAAGTCAGAGATCAGACCTCGGTTTGAAAAAAAGATTTTCTTTATTATTTCTTCTTGCTAGCAAGCAGCACCGGTCGGGATCACTCCCAAAGAAACCAGCCCCGCCTCTTAGATTGTTCAAGCCTTTATACATTCCAACAGACGTATCATACAAGCGACACAAGTTTCGTTTTCCCCACACAATGAACAATGAGCTGTTCTGCTGTGCGCCTTGAAATGTTTCAACTTACTGGTTACATTTCTACTGCAAGGCAAAGCAAGATTACAATTCAGCGTTTACAGAGTTCTGTTGTTTTCATCAAGCACAGAGAAAGACTGCATCTGCAAAGTCAATTTTCTGCTTTTTTCCCACTCCTTGTGGTCATCAGGCCTGACCCGAAACTGTACATCCACTTCATTCCCCCCTTTATGCTGAATTCATTAGCAATTCAAGCATATCTATTCGTTAGTTTGGCCTTTCCATTAAAGCATATACAGCAGCTTTCTCTATTACTCTAATCATTACAGATTGGAAACACTTTAACATGCAGAGTATTGCTAAGCAGATTAGGACAACCATTATTTATGTACAAAGCAATTCTACAGGCAATGCCTTTACCCATACTTACTTAGGGAGCCAGATAATCAAGTCCACATGCCTGCAGACTACAAGAATGATTTTCTAATATTGAATACTTCAGAGTGCATTTTTCCTTTTCACATTTAAACTCATTTACCATTGTGAAAGCTGGTTTCTTTCTAGAACTCATTTAAGGAGGTCCAGCCCGTCTTTTCCCCATATAACTCAATGAAACCATTGCTATAACTAAAGAAGAAGTCAACACTGGGATGTTTTCCTGGACATGCCTGTAGAGATTCAGGGATTTCAAACTTTATATTACAATTGGGATAGTCTCCTCGCTTAGCCCATGAGTACATACCCAGCCATTACTGACATTCAAGGTGTTCATGATCTGATTGACCAGTTGGTGGAATGTTTCACCTCCCAGCCTCCCTTGTTCTGCATCATCCTCATCATCACCAACAGTTGCCATATACACATATTTCCAATCCCACAAAACACCCGTCTGTAGTGATAAAATAGGTAGGCCAGGCTTCCTGCCCTTCCTATGCCTGCCACAACCCATGTTATTGTCTCCCACATTCAGAATCTGGCTGTATGCAGGACAGTGCTTCCCAGGTAGCACTGCGGTAGGGACCAGTCCTTATTCGTCTTTCCTTTCCAGGTGGAGATCTGGCCGTGCGCTGGGTGCCTGGCTTCCAGGTATTGCAAGCACAAACAGGGCCTAGTCTCAGATCTTCTTACTGCTTTCTGGTGATTTTCAGCTTCAGAGGTTACCCTGTGATTGGGGCAACAGTCTAGTCAAAATGAGCCTTAGTGTTATACACCCAAGACCTCATCCTGGCCACCTTTACTACAGTGGGAGTTGTCACCACTACCTGATAGAGTCTCCTCCACCCATTACCAAGTTGCCCACAATCCTTCACCCATATCTCCTGGTTGGAAGGGGTGTGCCTGTGCCTGTAGGAAGGGGAATCCCTGTTCTAACATTTTCTCCTTTGTTGTATTCAGAGCTTTCCCTAATGCCCTATCTCCTTCCTGTAGAGTTGTTTCCTTAATCCACCCAAAATGGCTTCATACTTTGGCTAAAAAGGGGACAACCTTATGATTCTGTGAGGTGTGCACCTCATCCTATGCCTTATCATAATGGGGCTTTGGGAAGAACAAAAACACTCCTGGTTTCTCTGTTGTGGGCTGCCCATGGAATGAGAGTGAAAAGTCTCTGTAAAATGGGCTAGGAAGTGAATGTGGTATCATGCCACTTGCCCTGTGGTGGCATCCAGTCCAAAGGCGTAGCCAGGGCTGTTATCTGGGCCTTACACGTTGAACTACTGTGTCTTCAGGATTTTGTTTCATCTTCTTCAGTTTCCTTGAATTCTGAGGTCTGCAGGTACAATGTGACTCCTCCAGGTGATTCCTAGAACAGTGGTTTAATCTTTGATGATCTTGTGGACAAATGCAGGTCTGTTGTTTGAGCCCATATGGTGTGTGGGCTTCTTTGGGGCTGACATTGGTCTCCTGGCTGTTTCACAGCCTTCAACTGTCCCTTTCTCTCTGTCCTCCGCTCTTTCAGTCAGAGTCCTGCAGCTGCAGTTCCACTTTCAGCCTGGAGGGGTGCTCTATCGCCTCTCAGAAGTGCCCCATTACCTTCTCCCTCCCAGCTCAGAGATGCACCATCACCTCTTTTTCCCAGCTTGCTTGTACTTTTGCCTGCTGGGGCTGGGCGAGGAGCCTACAAATTGCTGCTCTATCGGGAACTGGTGGGGGGTTCCTTCGCAATTTGGACTGCCTTGCCTCTAGGATTTATGCACTTCTGCCTTCCCTGTGTAATTCATGCTCTTGCTGCCAAGTTCTCCTTCCAGGATATCAAGCCCTTGCTCTTCTCTGTCTGAGGGATGAGGGACAAAACTTTTTCCTCAATCTGCTCTTGTCAGCTGGCCACAGACACCTTTACAGCCTCTGCTTCTCTCTCCTTTCAGTGCCTTCATTAAAGCTAGCACGGAAGCTTGCTGCTTTGCAAATCTCTCAGCTCTTTGCTACTAGAGCCATTCTCCAAGCACAATTCCTCCAACTCCCTCTTTCCTCTACTAGCTCCTGGGTGCTGGCTGCCTATTCCTGGAGGCCAGGGACCTCCACATGGTGTGGTGGGGTCTTTACATCTGGATCTCCAACACTGCCTTGCTAGCCTTTTCCATGTCCAGTCGTCTTTGCTCACCTCTCTTTTCCTGTCAGCCGGTTTTCTTCACACAGAGCCAGCTTCCTGGCTCTGCTGCTATGCAGCCTCTTGGACTTTTGGTCCTGAGTTCCTCTTTGGCTTTTTATTTTTCTTTCTGCCCAATTCTAAAATCCTAAACATCAAATAAACTAAGGAAGGGGGGGTGGACCCCCCTTCGGGTCTGACAAGTTGGGAATGAGAGCGGGCATGATTGCAAGGATGGGGGTAGCCTCCTCTGCTTCTGCTTCGGCTGCAGTCCCTTGGCAGCTCCGCCCTCCTGCTGCTCCGCCACCACTGACTTGGTTTGCTGCTTGCTCATGCTGGGGCCTGAGTCTTTCGCTGCCATCAAAGGAGGGGGCCATGGCACCTTCCCCCTTTCCATCTCACCCAGGCAGCCTCCACTGCACCTGCAATTTTCTTTGCATCTGCTGCCATTTCCATTCTTCCCCCATCATCTTCCTAGCCTTCTTAGCAGGCACCCCTGCTGGGGGCGGGGGAAAGCCGGCAGCCATCGCTTCTCCCGGTCTCACTCTCTTCTCTTTCATACAAACACAGGCAGGGGCTCTCACTCTCGCTGGTCCTATTGCTCCCCACCCATCTGTCTCCTCAGTGGGAGGCAGACGGGCGAGCAGGTGAGTGAAGAAAGGTTGGAGGCGGGAGGGGCTGGCTGTTTCCTGAAGAGTCACTGCTGGAAGCGTCTTCAAGCGTCTTCAAACAAGGTGTGCCTGGTGTGTTTTACTTCTCTGTTCCTTACATTTGTAAGCCTTAGGGGGAATTTATTCAGTTACTACAATTCCCATGTGCCTAAAGTTCCTATGCCAACTGCTTTTCCAAAAATACAGTGCCAGACAGAGTTTTGCAGCCTTTTAAAAATTTCATCTCCACTTCCAGGAGGAAAAAACAGAGTGATCCCGACCGGTGCTGCTTGCTAGCAAGAAGAAATAATAAAGAAAATCTTTTTTTCAAACCGAGGTCTGATCTCTGACTTGCCACTTTATCTGGGGGCTCGAGTCTGGGATTTGGGGCCTTTCGCCCTCTTGTGCAGCTACCACCCTCCCGGGTCCCGTGCCTCACCAACAGAGACTCTGGGCACCCCTGACTCTTTGATCAGACGGTCTTCCTCGTGGAGGCATGGAAACTGGGGAGGAAAGGTTGCCAGCCAGGAACCCATGGGCAGTTTGGAAAACTGATACAGAACACAGCCCTAGGTAAGTGTGTTACTGCCTCCCCGCACGTTGGGGAGAAGAGGGGTCTGATCAACCCCTTGGAATCCAGCCAGAGTATAGCAGCTCTGCAGGTGGGGCTGCTGAAACTGCAGGATTCCTTACACACACACACACACACACGGGAAAGGTGGGAGGCTGTGTTCGTAGCATGAAAGGTGTGAGCGTGACTGGCGTTGCAGTTCTCACTAGCCGACCATTGGAACGTCTGGCTGCGTGAGTCAACGCGTGTGAAAGTTGTTTACCTCATTGTTTCGAGCTGTTGGGACCCCTCTACCTGCAGCTCACCCCCCTTCTCCTACTGTGTGTTGTCCTTTTGGGGTGGAGATGGGAGGAGGGAGTAGCCGGCAAACTCCTCTTCAATGCATGTTGAAAAATTTTTAAAAAAGGATATGGAGGTCAGGCAGGTTGAAAAACCTCTGTGAGGTAGAGTGGCCATCATTCAAGCTTGGATGGCCACCCCAGGGGAGCTTAGATCCAGATAAGATTAAGGCTGTGTATGCAGTGGTGGTAGGGAACCCTGGACACCTTGTCTAATATCCTTATATAGATTCTTGGGACACTATAGTGACTGAATCCCCACCTTGGCTTGAGAGGTGCAAGGAACAATGTAGCAAAGTCATATTAGTCATGAAGGACAAGACTCAGAAGAAATTTGGAAGAGATCCCATAATTTTAGATAGTCCACCTGAGGAACCAGAAGAACCATGTGCACCCCCACCATATGTTCCAGCAATTTACAACCAGGAGGCACATGTAGAAGAGGTTCCAGCAGTGCCAGCAGCAGAAGTCCAAGTGGCCCCTATGGTGGCACAAGCCACTGGACCTCCACCTATGCAAGTAACAGAGGCACTGGCGCTGCCACCAGTGAACCAGCCAACACTAATGACCCCAGGGGTGAAGGTATTATTGGGAAGCTCAACAAATCCCTTCATCAATCAACAGTCTGTGGAAACACAAGGCCTCCCGGTACCTCTTCCCCTTCTGTGACAGATACACGGATTCTCCAAGAACCAGGAACTCTGAAAAGCCTATATCCTATACTACCAGCAGGGGAAGGGGGAATGACACATCCCCTAAGCCCCACAGATGCCTTCAACCTTAGAAATGGGCCCAAAGTGAAAGCAAAAAGGCCAAAGAGACCACAGGAGAGACCCCCTTTCCAGACCCAGAGCGAAGAGAGTGGAGAGGAAGAAGGGGATGGCAATGGTGAAGAAGAGGCAGTGGCCCCACTCAGACAGATCAGCCAACTGGTAGTTGATGCTCAGCAGCCAGGGGGCTACCGGTGAGTTCAGAGTTATCAATATACACCCTTCACCACGTCAGACCTACTAAATTGGAAGACACACTATGCAACTTATACGGAAAAGCCACAAGAAATAATAGAACTTTGCTCCAGTATCATGGCCTCACATGTCCCTAATTGGCAGGATTGTCAACAGTTGCTTTTGACTTTGCTCACCACTGAGGAGCAGAGGAGAATAATTCAACATGCAGAACAGCTAACCAGAAACAGGGCACCTCCTGGAGAAGCGAATCCCGAGCAATGGATGAGAGGCAGCGTTCCCCTAGCTGATCCAGGGTGGGATCCAAATAATCCTGACCAGATGAATATGCTCACTGATTATCAAGCCCTTTTAGTGGAAGCCATGAGAGAAGGGATGAAGAGAGCTGTTAATATGTCCAAAGTATCAGAGGTACTCCAAGGACCTACCGAGTCTTCAGGGGCATATTTGGAGAGGCTACTTGATGCCTACAGGCAATACACCCCTGTGAACCCAGATGACCGAGGCAACCAACAGACAGTGAATTTGGCCTTTGTATCCCAGAGTTACCCTGACATACAGAAGAAGCTACAGAAACAAGAAGGATCTGCAGGCATGAACTTGAGCCAGCTGTTGGAGATTGCCCAGAAGGTATATGTGAATAGGGATCAAATGGAGAAACGGGAAAAGGATAGACGAATGCATAAGAAGGTGGAATTGCTGGCCACTGCATTGATTACTCAGAAGGGAGACTCCTTGTGGTCATCAGGCCTGACCCGAAACGGCACATCCACTTCATAAGAGCGAAGGATCTAAAGGCAAACTCCCCCAGATGGCCACCACTTAGCGTGTCTCTGAGGAGGACAAACACTTAACACAATTAATATTTAATTAATTTAAATAAATAAAAAAATCCCTCTACTCTCTCCTCTGTGGTGCCATTCTGGTGTTTTTGAATGCCTGGGTGGGAAAATGGTGCTTCCCCTCAAAGAGAGTAGAGTGAGTGGATGTTTCTTTTAGTTTCTCCTGAGGCAGACTACGGTAAGTTCCTGCCTTTCACCACTCTCCTCAGAGAACAGGATGGTCCCTTTTTTTTATATGAGTTAATAGTGTGCCTTAACTTTTATTTAAAAAGGAAACATCCGTTTCTCTAAGCAGACTGGTGAAAGGCCTTTCTGAAAGCCTGGATGGGAAATTGGTGGTGGCGGTGGCCAGGGGTGGCTGGTCCCCAGAGGCGGTGCTGGCACATTCTCCTTTCCACAGAATGACCCTCAACTTATCCATCATTTTGTCCCCAAAATCTGCCCTTGACTTATACACGAGGGTGACTTACATATGAGTATATAAAATACTTATTTTCCTGGCTTCCTCCCAGCACAGGACTCAAGGTAGCTTACAACAAATTAAAACAAAGCACTTAAAAAACTGCAAAAATTAAAAAAAAACCCTAATTAAACAATAATTTGATTAATTCCATTAAAAACACAAAGTTAAAGCAGTTTAAAGCACATTTAAAATATAATTAAAAAGATAAAAGCTTGTAACAGGAAGATTGGGAGGATGTCTTGTCTTTTCTACTACATTTCCCTTATAACCACTTTGCAGCAAATATAAAAAAGGAAAACAAGCCCTTACAAATAAGTGTTCTCTATATTATTGAACATATGTCAACATGACTGAAATTTTATATTATTCCAGGATTTCCACTGGGAGGGCATATTTATATTGACTTGTTTTTATCTATTACATTTATATCCTACCTTCTGTCAAAAAGACAAAAAAGAAAGAAGAAGACAAAGAAAAGGAAAAGCACGCTCAAAGTGGCTAATTCCAAATACAGTGCTTCCAGCACAACTTTACTACTACAGTCCATATTTGTCCCCACAATGAATGAATGAAGGGTCAGGTAAAATATTTATTATTGAGATTTTCATAAAAGGAGAAATTAAAATTCTAAAATGATGAGCAAACACACACAAGGACACCCCAGAACACCCAGTACTACGGTTCATCAGGCTTTGGAAAATTAATTATATCTTTTTCTGAGACTAAAAATGTTACTTCTTTAACTACAGCTCTCAGAATCCCCAAGTGCCCATATTAGCTGGGGGGAAGGGTTGGGGGTTGTGCTCCTAGCAAGTAACTTTCTAAAGATATGCAGATGAGGTACTGTTGCCCATAAAATTACATATTGCTAAAGGCTGAAATTATTCACAGATTGGAGAAATTGCCAGTTTATTCCTAGGATTTTAGGTAATATTAGATAATGCTTCCTTGCACCAAAGTTGTCACTCTTATGTTCACAATTTTAATGGTATGGGAGCAGATATCATACTACATATCTTGATATGTGAGATCTGCTGCATTCCCTGCTAGATCATGGATACCCCTAATGCTGTACTATGACTGGTTGAAGAATTAACCAGTATTAGTCATAATGATTGTTTGAGTGAATGAGGATGGAGGAAAATAATCAGGGACAATCCACTGACCAGTTAAATAAAAGTATTTTAAGTTAACTTGCATGGACATATCAGTTTTTTTGCAGCATTCACACAAAACTGGAACTGTAATGTAGGCTTTCTCTGCTATTGTCACCTGTAGAGTTGTAAATGATGGCTGAAGTATTCCTCCCCTAAGATAACCCTATGTAAATTCATCTGGTCACCATAAGTGGACAGGCAACTTCAAGGCACATACACACACAAGCACTTGTTACACTAATGTAATTCGTCTGTTGGTACAGGATTGTACTTGGCCAATAACTTCCCCATCCAGTAGGATCTGGTGATAAGTCAGGGACAGGTTTGCACTGCAAGATTAACATTTTGCTGATATGCATTTTATGGTTTTTCTCCCCTCCCCTTCATTTTTAATTAGTAGGACATTTACATGAAAACAAGAGCTTTGTTTCTTAGGAGCTCGTCTGCTGCTGAACTTGTCACAAGCAGAATTTTATATTTTCAGGTGAGCAATAAGGAGAAGGAACAGATGTGATCTTAAGAAACAGATCTTTTTGAATGCAAATCTCCTAATAAAAGTAGGTGAAGATAAAAACAGAAAATGCATGCTACAAAAAGTAATAGCAATTTTCTTTTTCTTTTTTTTTAAAAGAGGCGATGGTATCTCACTAGAGCAAACACAATTCAGAGTGCTAAAATTTAAAACAGAAAATAAAACATAATATAAAGAGAAAAGACACATGATACTCTGGGGAGAAATGAAGTTGCTAAGATTATTATTTTTTTTATTGGGCCAATTCCCACTGGTGAGAGTGCTCTTTGTTTACAAAAACCACAGAAGGAGAACCCAAAGAAGAGCTCCATGAAGCTTAAAAACCTATGCAGATGTTCACTCAGTAAAATATATTCTCTATAGAGAATCAGCTTAAAAGACAAGGGAGAAATATATTGAAGCACATTCTGGGCTGCCAAACTTTTCTAATGCATAATACACTGTCCTCTGATGACAATAATGCAGGCTGTGATGGCAATCAGTCACAAGCTGTTTGATGAAGACTTGGAAGATGCAAGTTCAATTCTCTATTCACCCAGGAAGCTCACTAGATGAACCCAAGCTTATCTGTCTGCTCAACCTATTTCTCAGGGACCTTGTGAGGATAAAATGGAGCAGAAAAACGTCAGGTACATCATCTTGAGATTCTTAGAGGAATGATGGATATAAATCTTTTTAAAAAGATACTACAGAGTCTTGTGGCCTCTTAAATCCTTACAAGTTTTATTTAGCATAAGCTTCAATAAACTCCACCCCATTCTATCAGATACATCTTTTGAAGTGGGCTTGAGTCCATGAAATTTTAAATTCATTAGTCTTTAAGATTGCCACCAGACACTGTTGTCTTTGCTGCAACACACTAACACAGCCAACATCCTCTCAAAGCCCTTTTTACATATCACTTCATCGACAGTGCTGTTTCCAGGAGGTTCATGGAAAACTATCTACTTTTTCATACACAGATTGTGGTGGCTATTTAGAACAGATCTAAGAAGAATAACTATAATGACATACTGAACCCATCTATAACTGACTTGGAGCACATTCTCCCACTGTGCAATCATGGGTGGCTTCAACATGTCACTATACTCATTCCTACAAGAAGCCTTCCAAGTTTTGCACCCACTTCACATAGCATATTTTTCTCACATGACATACAGAGCTTGGAAACATTATTTCTTTCAGACTGTGACTCACAGTATTCAACAGCCAGCAAACCCAGTGGCTATGTTGGTTGAGAGATTCTGGGTGTTGTCATTCCAAATGGCAACTTTTTCAAGTCCTACATGTAAATAGCATCTTCCAGCACCCATGTTTCCTCTTGTATTTGATGGAGTAATTTGGGGTGATCAATTAGACTACATCTTGGGCTTCATTGTAGTCTGAAGGTACACAACAAAGCAGGTAGGTCAGGTCAGTGCCTGAATATGAATCCTAGGTGTATTGCCTCAAAGTCCATGAAAGGCAGGAAACACGTAAGAGAAACCATAATTAAAAAAGAAGTAGTGCGGAAGTTCTAGCTTTGCTTTTAGCCCTACAGTTCTAGAATCTAGCTTTCAGGGCTGACTTCAGATTTGCTGAATCCTATAATAAAGAAGAAACTTTCTCTGGCTCAGTAGCAGAACCTTAAACCAGCCATTTCCAGCAGGCATCTGGGAGTGGCCAACTGGCCCCTCCTTGAACTGCAAACCTCAGGATTCCATAGGATGGTGAAAGTGGAATGATAGCGCTATAACAGTCTAGTGCGGAAACAGCCCCAGTGTAGCATTATTCTAGCTAGAAAATAAAAGGAAATTAAAGTGACAGCTGCCAGATCTAATCATGCAGCATTCATCTACTTAAAGGGGGTACTTCTTAAAGAGCAGGCAGTATCAGTGAGCCTATCTATATTCTGGGTTCTGATAGCTACCACTGATGTTAGGCCTGCAACATCTCACAGAGTAGAACCTTTTTAAAATAATAATAATAATAATAATTTCAAAAGATAAAAAGTACATAGATTATAGCAAAAAGAAGAAAAAAAATCAAAAACAAAAACAATAATTTATCCTATTTTTCTTTTATAAAGAGTAGAACCTTTCAACACCAACCCTGAGAATACTTTCCAGATCGCATAGACATAATATGAACCCTACATTACAGCAGCAATATTATATGATGGCTGATATCCTGTTGGTTAGTCCTAACTAAAGTAGATCCATTCAATCAATTGTAGAATGGAAAATCCACATGTAGGCAAATCCTATGGATCTACTCTGGTGGGAACTGATGATAAGATTTAGGTGAAGATCAGACAGAGATTGCTGCCTTGGTGTCATAAGATGATACTATGGCTGCTTAAAGAGAAGGGCCAAGTAAATTTATCTGTTGCCTGAGGCAAAGGGCAAGATAGCATCCTCCATTACATGCAGATGCCAGTTGTATTTCATTTTGACATCGATGATGGCGCAACCAATCTCCTGAAGACATTGGCTATCTTGGGGACAGCAGGCACTAGGCCTGTTAAAGGAGTCTGAGGCAGGCCATGCGGCCCATATTTATTACTGGATGAGGAACATCATGGGGCCTGATCTATTGGGGGCAGACCTGGTGATGTCATTAAGTAAACTTTTCCAACCTCCACTTTACATGCACATACAAAATTTCCCTAGCTATAGCTTAACACTTAGAATGGGATGATGGGACTGATAATGTTCATTAAACAGTCAATTTGTAATTAGTTAGAAAGCAATGCCATAATCATTAAAAATCAACATGAATTTCTCAGAAATAAGTCATGCCAGACTAATCTTACCCTATTTGCTGGCATATAAGACTCACTCCCCCCCTGAAATACTGTTTGAAAATGGGTGCGTCTTATACGCCCAGTGCATCTTATACGCCAGCAAATATGGTATCTCTTTTTACAATAGGGTTACAAGCTTGATAGATGAAGGGAATGCTATAGACGTAGCATATCTTGATTTCAGTAAGGCCTTTGACAAAGTTCCCCATGACATTCTTGCAAAGAAGGTAGTATAGTGCGGGCTGGGCAGGGCTACTGTTAGGTGGATTTGTAATTGGTTGACTGACCGAACCCAAAAGGTGGTCACCAATGGCTGCTTTTCATCCTGGAGAGAAATGACTAGTGGAGTGCCACAGGGTTCTGTCCTGGGCCCAGCGCTATTCAACATCTTCAACATCTTCATCAGTGACTTAGATGAAGGAGTAAAGGGCATGCTGATCAAATTTGCAGATGACATGAAATTGGGAGGGGTTGCTAATACTCCAGAGGGCAGGATCAGAATTCAAAATGACCTTGACAGATTGGAGAGCTGGGCCAAAGCTAACAAAATGAATGTCAACAGAGAGAAATGTAAGGTCCTACACTTAGGCAGAAAAAATGGAATGCACAAATATAGGATGGGGGACACATGGCTGGATAGCAGTACATGTGAAAGGGATCTAGGAGTCTTGGTAGATCACAAGCTGAGCATGAGTCAGCAGTGTGATGTGGCAGCTAAGAAAACCAACATGATTCTTGGTTGCATCAATAGGGGTATGGTGTCTAGATCAAGGGAGGTAATGGTACCACTCTATTCTGCATTGATTAGACCTCATTTGGAATACTGTGTCCAGTTCTCGGCACCTCAATTCAAGAAAGATATTAATAAGCTGGAGTGTGTCCAGAGGAGGGCGACCACAATGGTGAAGGGTCTGGAAGCCATGCCCTATGAGGAATGGCTTAGGGAGTTGGGTATGTTTAGTCTGCAGAAGAGAAGGTTAAGAGGGGATGTGATAGCCACGTTGTCATGTCGAGGAGGGAGTGGACTTGTTTTCTGCTGCTCCAGAGACTAGGACAAGGAACAATAGATTCAAGCTGCAGGAAAGGAGATTCCACCTGAACCTCAGGAAGAACTTCCTGATGGTCAGAGCAGTCTGGCAGTGGAATGTGCTGCCTTGGAGTGTGGTGGAGACTCCTTCTTTGGAGGTTTTTAAGCAGAGGCTAGATGGCCATCTGTTGGGAAAGCTTTGATGTATGTTCCTGCGTAGCAGGGGGTTGGACTGGATGGCCCCTGTGGTCTCTTCCAGCTCTATGATTCTATAATGTAAGAAGGGAAACCTTCCAAGCTTTGTGTAGACTACTATATTACAAGTATGGTATAGTTGCAGTCCCTCCACATCCGGACCCAGTGTTTCAGTAGTAATGTTTGATAGCAATATTATGAGATCTAGCTCTACTTTTCAACACTGCCTTACCTTAGTGCTCATAAGTAGGAAGAGAGATAGTTTGATTACCAGCCAAATCATCATATCAGATGAAAGCAACTGAGGCTTCCTTTGGGAAAGCTATTCAAAAACCAAGTAGCAGAGCTTCAGCCTGCAAAGGTACAGATGCACTCTCACCCCCCTCCAGCTTCAGGGTTTCCTGACTTGGGCAAATATATTAATGTTGCTATGATGTGCAGGATAGGAATTGAGCTTAGAGGGTTCAAAAGCTTTACTCAGGAACATCGAAGAAACAACAGCACACTTTGGCATTGCCAAGACTAAAGACATTTTCAGATTTGTGGTGCTATCTAAATGATCACAATTTCAAAATTAGGGCATGCTAACATTCCATTTGATGGTTTACCCAAACAATACGTTTCCAAATACCCAAATACCCAAATACCCAAACAATACTTTCTGTCCCCCTCCCATTTTCCCACTCAGCTTGCCAATGTCTGTCGTTGCAGCCATGCCTACTTACTCTCTTATCACAGATTGTTAAATAACATTTCCATGTTCCCAGCTCATCCAGCCATCATCACCATTTACACAGCAAAGCACACAAGCACTAAAACAAAGTCATCTACCTAAAAACACGGCATGGACGGCTCAGCCAACCAGTTGCTGACCTCTGCCTCCAGGTTCTGAGTGGGAATGAGGGGAATTCATCTCAGACAGCCTGAGACAGTCAAGCAGCCAAGGTTTGCAATAACTGGTTTGCCAGGTGCAAATCCAATTAAAATGTTAGGGTTCTTCCCCTTTTTGTTTAAGGAGAACACAGCTCCCTAGCCAGAGATTCCTAACTTCACTTGTGGCCCCACATATTTGGCTAACTTCTCAGAGAATTTGGCAACCTATTTATGTATTCCAAAGGGCCTTGCTTCCACTTCCCAACTACTGTCCCCCAAAATCTCATGCCTCAGTGGCTGCCTCAGTTCCAAGGGTAGGGTTAATTGTGACACAGAGCAACACTAGAAATTTGATAGAATCTGAACAAGCCTGAAGTATGAGGGCTATTGCAAAATAATGTAAGCTGAACACTAGATGTGTGAATGACTCCGACCCTATTACTTATTTTTTTTACATCTTTCAAACTGTTGATTTTATTTTTTTCTGGGACAAACTATCAATTCACCTGGATGGCACAGGAGCAGCTTGTCTATGTAACTGAAAAACAAAACAAAACAAAATTCTCTCACATCTACACTATCAAAACTAATAAAAACAGAAAGCAGGGTCCCATTTGGCATGGCTTTGTTCTGTGGAAAAGGCAAACATTTGCACATGGCAAGCCACAAATGGATAAAAACTCCAGTGAGAACTTCATAAGCCATCTGCTAGTTGCCTAATGAGACCAGTAACTATCATTGTTTACAGTCGAACACTGGGGGTCATGGATTTTTGCTGTAATGAAAGAGTCAATGCATCACTGCAGAAGCAAAATGGGTACTCATTCTTGCAGAAGGCTAATTATAAATACAATAAAGGAACAAATTACCAAAAAAAAAATCTGCTGAGGTCTACAGAGAAATTGAATTTGGAAGGCAAGATGCAAAATTATAAAACACTGTTTTGTTTTCCATTGGTCTCAGAGTCTAGTTCTGATGACACAAAAGAAATCATAGATATTTGCATTATTACTAATCAGCAAGGATTATTTCTTTCTAAATCTCAGAACCTCTGATGTCATTTCATGTTTCACATCTAGATATCTTTTTTCTTGAGCACACTGGAGCTCTGATGTACATAGAGAGCTTCCACCTGCTCAAGGAGTTCTGGCTTCATTGCAATGTCAAGGACAGCTCCATTTATGTGGACAAATCTGTACGTAGTAGTAAATGCTGCTTTATACTTGCCAGAAGCTCCATGTGTGCATTAGAATACATATGGAGCTCTGGACAGGGCTACAGATTTGTTACTTTTCCACTCTGTTTCTGCTGACCACCTGTTATTCCATAGGCACTATAGATAACAAGTGAAAAATACTTACACACTTTTTTTTAATAAGGCAAACATTTAATACATAATAAACAGAAAAATGTAAAAAGTAGTCAAAGAAAGTCAGTATATAACATGGAAAAATAGTGGGCCTGACTGCCTGTCAAGTTGGACAATTTCAGGAGAATTTTCTCAAGAGCTAATTTCTATCCAGAGCTTCAGCAATATTATACAGATTGCAAGAATGATAAAATCCCTGCAGTTTCCCAGGTCTGGCTGATCTGAGCTGCTACTCAGAGGTTCGTCGAACATATTCAACAATCATATTCAACAACTCAAATTGGTGTCAATATAGAATGGGCCTTCAAAACACATTATTTACACATTTAGATATACAAATAAGTTTGCATTTTGAGAGTCAGATTACTGACTCTCCTACTAGAGATGGTTTCCAATACACAAGTCATTGCAAAATGCAACTGCCACAAAGTACTGTTATGGGACTGAGAGGGAAAATTTTCTCTTAATGCCCCTTCCAGCCAGGTAATTCACGACTTTGTGATTTCATCAGTGTAGGACACCTGATGTATACTTGGTCACAGGATTTGTAAATAACTTTTTCAAAGTTACTCAGTGCAGTCCTCTGTTATTAAGATGTTTCAGGGTGGCTATGTTGGCCATATAGCAAAACCCAGCACTGAATGATTGCATTCAATACCTTACTTTAACAATGGACAAGGCAATGGCCAAAGAATATTCTGGAAGGGGAAAGCCATTTTGAAGAAGTGGTAATTCTCCCCTGCCATTTTAATTTGCACATTTGTAAATAAATGCAAACATTACAAATACTATAAGCTTCCTGTGATCTCATTACAAAGGAGATCAAACCCAGAAAAGCACTACATACCTCAATCTTTTAGCTGCTCAAGGAACAGGGGATGGCATAACAATACTCCCATCTCAGGAAACCTGTATCTTGTCATGACCAAATACTAGCCAAGTGACATCCAGCCAGGAATAATCATGCTCTGGGCCATAATAGAATGCCCTTACAAAATTCTGAATGTAAATGTTTGCCTCAAGACATGGGAATTCTAATAGGACTTAGATCTGTTCACATTTGCCCCACCTCCGTTGACTTGCATTGATGAAGAACCACATACACCATGTGCACACACCGTATGTACAGAAAGAACTGATGCTGCTCTTATTATATTGGGCTAATACAAGAATCACTTTTGCAAGCATAGAGAAGAAAGGCATGAATAGAATACTTAAGATGTGTTAATGAGGAAGAATTAGTAGTCTAATGGTTCTATCTATGATGGTCTGTAGTCTGTATAACTGTTGTTGTGGTAAGGTATGATCTCTATGACAAATGTTGTACAAATGTAAGCATTTTAGGTAATTTAAGATAAGTGATTTGTTAGGAGGGAGGACAGAGGGCTTGGAATATTGAAAGTGATTGGTACATTTAAACTGAATTAGTACATTTAAAAATTGGCGGGTGACAGTTGAGAGTGATAGTTACAGTTGAAGTGGAATCTGATTGTTTTAGAGCATGGAGACTAGCATGAGAATAGGATCAATATTTTTTACTATTTGGGTTACATGATGAGGGTGGATTTAGAACAGGTAGACTTACTGCATTTCCGCACTACACTCTTATAGCACAATTATTCCACTTTCAACATCCTATGGAATCCTGGGGTTTGCAGTTGAACTGCAAACCCCAGGATTCCATAGGATGTTGAAAGTGGAATAATCGCGCTATAAGAGTGTAGAGCGGAAATGGCCTTAAATGAGCAGATTAAGCAAGTAGTTGTTTATATGAGCAACAGTAACATATAAGAACATGCCTCTCTAACACTATATGACTCTGCAAACTGAGTAATCTTGTTTTGTTTATTAGAATAATTAAATCCTACCCAATACTATAGGATTCAGGGCAGAGTACAATAAAATCAGTGTAATTTACAACTTAAGACAGTAAAAAGCAATTTAGCACATTAAACATTTTAACAAAGCATATAAAACAACTTAGCATTTTAAACAAAACCTGTTAATCTTAAACGTCTTATTTTACATCTGTTAAAGTTAGTATTTTATATACATGCACCTCTTTGGCTACATTATTGGTAAAGCATTTCAAGTACATGGCAGGCATGACAATGATATAATAAAAGTATGCAAACTGTAAAACAGCAAGCCTATTCATAACTGTAAATTTCTAAGGCACTTTCCACCCTACACTGTTATAGCACTATTATTCCACTTTCAACATCCTATGGAATCCTGGGGTTTGCAGTTTAGGGATGAGCATTGAGATTTCTCAGCCAGAGAGCTCTTTGGCCTCAATAAACTACAACCCCAGAATTCCACAGGATGTTGAAAGTGGAATAATAATATAACAGAGTAGTGTGGAAATGGCCTGGGTGATGGAAAGTATTTTAGGGGAGATGAAGTCAATACCACATACCGAAGGAAAAAAGGGAGTCCCGGGAAGCAGTGGTATACTCGCTGGTGCAAGTAATGGAAATAAAGTAAGTAAAATGTAAAGCCATGAATGAAACATTCTCCTCCCTTTCCCTCCTTCAATCCCTTTAGCTTTGCTGACAGGAGCCAGCCTGTTGGTGATACATGAGTGGCACGACACTCTCCATTGTTGTTCTAGCTACAGTAATACAGACTGGGTGATACAGGAGAGGAGTTTGTAATGTACTCATCCATTCAGGTTTCACACAGTGACAAAGCAGGTAAAGAGCAGAAGCAACGCTATAGGGAAGCCACAGTGACACACACTTTTGCTTATTCCAGATGGATTAAGGCTGAACAGCTTTCATCTCCAATTCCATACAAATACACCAACAGCAGATACCAGAATGAAAGAAGGATAAATTAACTTCGCTATTGTAGTTACATGAATGTGTGATTAAAATGTGCATCAACCCATGTTTAATTATCTTGATGTACGCATATGCTAGGGTAAGGTGTTCAGAAAGAGAATTTGCTTGTTTATTTTTAAATTTTTATAGAAAAATATTGTCATGTGTATTAATTTTAAAAATCTAGTTTTGTTCTCTGAATAACTGCTATTAAATCCTTTAAACAGATATAGTAGACCCTCCATATATGCAGGGGTTCCATTCCAGGAACACCTGTGAATAGTGGGAATCACAAATGCTGGTGTCCCGTTATATTCAATGGCAGCAATGTGTGCATGAATGCTTCAGTGCATACATCGGCAGCATTTTAGATATTGGATATGATGCTTTGCATAGACTGGAAGTCACAGATGTGGAAGTTGTGGTTAAGGAGATCCCACTGTATAGAGATTTAGAAATATAAATGTTCCATTTCACAAATTTACAAATATGAAGAACCAGCCAGGTTATTGGATTATCAAAGCCAATCAACACAATTGAATTCCATTTCTTACCACAAATAATGGTTTGGTTGCACTCCCTCTTGTTCTCTATCTTGCTTCTTTAGCCTATTAAATTGTTTTATCTACAAAGTACATGAGACAATGCTTATTTACCTAAATTACAAGGAAATGTGCAGGGGTATACTTGCCTACCTAAATTATAAGAGTCATTCAAGGATTAATTAGTTAATTAATGTTTGCAAACTGCTCTAAATGAAGCAAATGTAGTTAGTGAGTGTCATTTATTAAATCACAGGTTTGTATGGCTTTACAAATGAAACCCCTAATAAAGTAAGTTACATAATAGTTACAGGTTTGTAAAACCACTCTTACTGTCTACAAGATATAAAGGTTTTAATTAGCAACAATCTGGAAGCTGTTTTGCAAGGGAGAAAAACAGCGCTAAATATTATTAAAGGTTTTCTCTAATGAAAACAATAACAAAATATAAACTCTAGGGATACAACTATTACTTTGGAATCTATTGCCTCAGGGATTATCCAGTGGGAATATTAACTGTTTTTGACAAGCTTTTCCTGAAAATAATTATATTTGTCAAATAAATGGTGCAAACTGAAAGCTATATTTAGTATAAATGCTATCATTCTAACCAATGTTCAGAGACAGCAGCAGATTAAAAAGCCATTCCTATTCAAGAAAAATTAAATCTAGTTCACCTTAAAATATTCTGCACAATGCTATGAAAGGAAATTTTCAGCATATATTATTCAGGCACTATAATGCACGGTAATGCCCAGACAGTTAAGGCTGCAGTGGAAATACAGTGGAAAGAAAAAGAGGGCCCAATCCAGTCTATTACAAGTGCAGAACATATACACAGATGATTCCTGTAGATTCAAGGCAGCCCTGGTTCTCTAGGAAGAAGATGCAATCTGTCTACAGGCTTTCCATATCCTTGTGTGATCCTCCTGCTCTCTGAGCCTGAGCAGTTTTGCAGCTAGGATTGGCTATCTCAGCCTGAGGCCTGATGTACTCAGGGCTCATCAAGTGGATTTGCAAACAGACATGGCTAAAACAAGTCTCTGGTATAAAAGTAGGTTTTATTGAACATAGTGATGATTAATGGGCGCAGATGATAGGTTACAGCAGGAAAAAAAATCTATCATACCACACCACCTATTATGAGAGATGCCAAGTCATGACAGAATTACACTGCCCTCCCCAAATCTGAGGCCCCATGTTCCCTGGGACATTCTTTGCCCAGGGTGAAAACCAGCTTGATAAAGCCAAAGCCAAAGCCGATGATTATAGACAGAGCAGCCACAATACAATACCCCCTTCTTTTATGGCCTGGGAACAGGGGAAAAGGAAGGGGGAATGAACAGTTGCATTAGGTCCACATACTTTTAGCTGGGAACTAATCTCTAGAATGCTAGATGCAACGTGAAGAGTTCAGCTACAACTATTCTACATAACACCATTAAATCCCTTTCTGTGAACAGCTTATACCCGAGTGCCAGTTTCTTCCAAGTGCAACCACCACAGAAGAGAAAGGCAAGCTTGGGATATGAGGACCTGAACCTATGTATAGGTACAGACAAGAAGGAGCAGGAACAGAATCTTTGAAGTGTCAGTGCTGCACCTGCAATGCACAGATGGAGAAGGGTGGGGAAAAGGGTTCTGTTGAGATGCATCTAGACATCTGCCTTATGTGGTCTAAACAGTTCCATGAATATATCAAAGAATGACCATCTTTTATGGAATACTGTAGATGGCTTGTGTCACGTACAATAGATTCTGATATCAGATCTCCGCTCTGTACATCAGCATGGTAGTAGACTAGATGAGGGAACAACAGTTCTGACCTTAGTCTTCTTGCACCCAGCTTCAAAGCCACTGGATTCCTTGCACTTTGTTCTTAAATCTATAATGACCCTTGAGTTCATGTATGTAGTACTTTTCTTTCAGAAATTAAGTATGGTCTAGGGTTGAGTTTGCATGCAAGATAGCTTCTCATGGCCTCTTCCAAACACTACTCCTGCTCAACTGATTCCTGCCCATATTGGCCAGCATTCTCCTTTCCCTTCTTGGTTTTTTGCCCCAGAAGATCTCTGTTGCCTGGTAACTTCAGAAGGACCCAATAAACTCCTTATTGGTTCCATACGTAACTTGGGGATCTGTGCTTTCTGAATCCAATGATTGTAATCAAGCAAGGAATACAAGGATTGTGAAAGCTGCTACAACATTTCTTAGGTTAACCATAACTGTTTAGCCACACTTTTTAGGTATTTTTTTTTAGCTTGCTCCCTTCCTTAGCTTTCCTTTTCTAGTTCTCTTATCTCTTACTAGTTGTTATTTTCTTTGGTGTAGTCTTGTTTGAGAGCCAGTGTGATGTAGTGGTTGGAGCATTGGACTACAACCCTGCTGACCAGGTTTCAATTCCTCATTCAGCCATGGAAACCCACAGTGTCTTGGGTGTGTCACACATTTTCAGCCCCAGAAAATCCCGTGATAGGTTTGTCTTAGGTTTGCCATAAGTCAGAAACAACTTGAAGGCCCGCCGCCGCCGCCGCCGCCGCCGCCGCCGCCGCCGCCGCCGCCGCCACGCTGCTCTCATTCTAAGGAGCAGCTCTGGTTTTTAAGGTCTTCCACTTTCAGTGTTTTGGAATCATACTGTATTGACACCAAGATCCTCTCTTTTCTCAATCTACCATACCTTCCAATTGTCCTTATTTGGCAAAGACATTTCTGATTAATCCGATGTCATCCCACTTCTTCACCTGCTTTAAAATGTCCCAGTTTCTTTCTCTTCCCACTTCCACCCTTTCTCTTCATCTTATTCAATTCCTGAAAAATGAGTTCAAAGCGTAAAATGTCTTTCCACTCAATTAATTCAACTGGGGTGGAGAGGAGAGAGGGTAGGGAATTTTGTCCTTTCCAATAGGCTCAAGCAAAAGCAGACTGCAGCATCTTTTCCTAGCTTGTGTGTTCTTTTTTATTAATAACTTTTGTCACTAATAACTTTTGACAGATTTTGCACGTTCTGATGTTGCTTGGCCAGACATGTCCCTGTTTTTATCTGTCAAGGATAGATGCTGGATGCTGCATCAGTGCCTTTCCTTTAGATGTTTATGGATAATGAGGTGCATTCTGTGATCAGTAACACTTAGAGGTGACTCCAGCTGTATGTGTAACCCAACCCAGGGAAGTCTAAAGATATTTAGGACTATACCACATGAGGCAAGTAAATTACAAGCACAGCAGAGTAATAGGATCTTTGATTAGGACTTATCACATGATGTCATTTCTCTTCTGTTATTCTGATGGAGTCTGTTTGTAAAATGTTTCTTTTATTAACACAAAAAAGTCCATTTATGACTTCCTTTGTAAAATAAATGCTTTCCAAATAGTCTCCTGGGAGAACAACCGAAAAAGAACAAGGTAATGTGGTAAGTCCCAGCCAAAGATGCTATTATTCTGCTGTAATTGTGATTTACTTGCCTCATGTGATATAATCTTTATTCCCATGCAGATTTCCCAGTTTTCCATACTCAACCAAGAACGAGGTCCTTTGTGTTCCCCTTTCTTTGGAATCAAGTAATTATAACTACTTTAGATTACTTCCCTTTCTTCATTTGAAGCCATCATTTCTACCCATGAGGGCTACCATTTTCACCAGCAGTCAAGCTCTTTGATGTAATGTATAATGTGTCAAAAGCATGCCTTGTAATTTCCCAGTGCTTCCTTCCCTTCTTCATATTCTTCATTAACTTTCCCAGTTTTCATCTTTTGTTGTCTTTGTCAGGCCTCTTTACATTGTTCCACACAGATATGCTAACTGAGCTGTTTTTCTCTTTTGCAATGTGTGTATGTGTCAAAATACAAATTCTTTGTCTTTGACTTTAATGATTATTTGAGCTATCTCCTCCCCCACATACTTTACAGTAGCTATTTCCCTTCACTTTAGAATAGCTATTCCCCATTTGTTAGACAACACTGCATAAATCTGCTACATGCATACCACATTGCTGGAAAAGGTTTCTTTGCTCCCACATTTGGCTTGACAAGAGTACACATGCACGTTTGCATATGAATACGAATGAGGAATCATGGTAATCCTCAAACTAATCCTCAACAGAAGCAAAGCTGTTGTGGATGGTGGATGTTAAGTGTGTTGGCTCCCAATGCTTGTTACCTTTGCTTTTGCTTCATATTTCCTGTCTTTGTTAACTCACATACTGTCAAATTTTAAATTGTATAACCCTCCTTGGGAGCACAGACCTGTCTTTTTTGTTTATGTTACTCTGTTTAGAAGCAACATATAGAGAGGTAACTGTCAAGGGATAGTTTTGCCTCTACGCCTTTAATATAACCTGAGAAAGTACCTTAAGCTGCAAAGCTGTGTCAGGCTTAGAGAACTGGTTGAGGGTGTATCATGTAGTTCATATCATGAACGTATATCATGCAGTTCTAATGCGCAGCCTGCAAGTCTAAAACTATAGATTGGAGTTGCATATCCACTAACAATCTCAGGTTACCAGCAACAACCCCTCTTCTCCAGTACCTGGCCCTGCTAAATCATTGCCCTGTTTTGTCTTTGAGTGGGGAGATTTTGGGAATAGCTTGTCAAATGCCATTAGTATTCAAGAAAAATGCTATGGCAATAACTCTCAACACGTCAGGTGGTACAGGTGCTACTTGTAGAGAAAGCTCTGTTCTAGAGTTTCCATTCTGGCAGTCCCTCTTCCCCCTGCAATCCACGTAGAGGTTAAATTATTATTCCTGTCCAGTGACTAAAGGCCAATTTCCCATACCTGTTTCATGCCCCTAATCCCATTCACTAATTCCCAGAACTCCCAGAATAGCTCTTCTGGTAACTAACTCTGCTTTGATCTCTGACTAATTGCAGTGTACTCCTTTGGCCTGTTGACATGTATGGATTGATTCCTTTCTTATGGTTTACTCGCTCCTTCACCTTCAATTATGCTGATCTCTACTATAGACTTAATTATGCAGTAGTGATCTATGGCCAACAACTGAAACATGAACATAATGTTGACCCAAGCTGATAAATCAGTATTTCTCACCTCCCATTTAGATCGAAACTTTCTCTAAGGGAGCAGCCCTTGAAGGCTGTTTGAAAATGTTTGGAAAATGTGATGGCCAGATTGTTATTTGGCATGTGTTTTATGGATCATATAATACAGATCTTCTTACTCAGTTTGTTTCTGAGCCAAGGTTCTCATCTGTAAATTATAACAATTTGTACCCATGGTTTCTGAAAAACAAGAGACAGGGACTTTTCTGTAATAGTACCCTGGTTATGGAACTGTCTCCCCTGGGAGGTTAGGCTAGTTTGTTCTTTATTCTTTAAAGATGGCTGGTAAAGACAACATTGTTCTGCTAAGTTTTGAGCTGTTAATACCATTCCATATTTATTACTAGCATATATACGCAGCGTTGCCTGGGATTTTATTTTTAATTCCTGACTTTACTGTATTTTATTTTAGTCATTTGTACACTTTGAGTAGCTGTTGGATCTATAAATATTAAAAATAGAATAAATACTAGACCCAAATAGTTCATACAAAACATTCCTGATTTTTACTTATATTTTACACAACTGACTTTTTACTCTTGTGTTGTAAAACTGGCATCCAGATCAGGTATGATTGCAACCCTCTCTAGACATGTGCAATTTCCCCATATTGCCTGGTTTTTAATATGCTGCCTACTCTGAGCCTGTTGGACTGACCTTCTTTTTATACCATGAGGGGTAAAATACCAGCACGGCACTCCCAAGGATACTGGGGCACGGTGGCTCTCATGTAAGTAGGCTGGTAAATCTACTGTAGGTTTTAATATAAAGGATTATACAAAGTACAGAACCTATTTTGGAGTACAGTTCAATTCCTTTCAAAATTAGACTAAACCCACAGTGGATTCGGCACCCCAGTGATGTAGGAGCCACCAGCTATCGTGCAGGGACCCAACACTCCAAAAACAACCTACTGCTACTCATAGCTCATTAAATCATAGTACAGCAGGCGGCGGCGGCGATGATGATGATGATGATGATGATGATGATGGTAATTTCTTACCCATGTCTCCCTATGGACCAAAACGGGAGACAACAGATTAACATATAACAGTTAAAAACAGATCAACTAAAACAGTAGTTAAAATGCATATCAATATTGTAGCAGTTAGAGAGTTGGACTATGACCCTGGAAAACAGGGTTCAGTTCTCTACTGAGCAATGGAAACCCACTGGGTGACCTTGGACACATCACACACTCTCAGACGCAGAAAATCCCATGACACCTTTAGGGTCACCATAGGCTGGAAAAAAACTTGAAGACGCACAACAACTACTCTGCCTGCATTGCTTGACACAAAATTTTCAGACACAAAGCCTGAAGACTTGCATAAAAGTGTGGGGTATGCAAACATACAGTCTGTTTCAGAAATGCACTGTGTCAGTTCTTACATGGACAAGTCTGCCAAATAAATTCCCATGAAAAATTGCAATCATGTAAGAACTGCAAAAAAATCCTGACTCGTCAAATATGAGGTCTAAATGCCTCACCTATCTTCTAAATTAGCTTTCTCTGAAGTGATTTTTGTCTTCTTTTTATTGTTAAGAGCAGAAAGCTTATTTTTATATAGGCATACCTTCACACAAAGTATTTCTTATGAGATGTTTCAGATGATATATTTCTCACTTTATGAAGATTAAGCTTATTTAGAAAGTGAGAAGAAGAGAACAAAAGAAAAGAGAGTAAAAGGAAATAGAAAAAATGACTGCTAGATATTTTTAAAAGGAAATTATTATAGTTTATAAAGTCTCAAATTGTCTTGAGTTTTGAGATTCCTCAAGGTTCTAGCTTGCTGCCTATGCTATTCAACATATACATGAAACTGCTGGAGAAAGTCATCCAGAATTTGGAGCTGAAGTGTCCCCAGTATAAAGATGAACTGCAGCCTACCTTTCTGTTCGGTCTGTCAGTTCCCAGCAAAGCTGTGGAAATCCTGAACAGGCACATACATCTGCAAAACTGAAGCCTATACATCTAGGCATCCATGGGACTAGGAACTTTCTGTTACTCAGCTGCTGGGGAACATACACATGTGAATGCCAGGGCAGAGGATATTGGTGTCAGACCCAACAGTACAGTTCAGGAGCAAGCGACTGTCAGTGGCATAAGATCAAATGTTTACCTTCACATCTGCCTTGGTGAAACATATCCACTCCAAAATCAGCTGCAGAGCAGGCAAAATTGAAACCAGAAGTGCCTTCTTGGATCTAATTTGATCTGGTTTTGGTCAGTTTTTGCAATTTGTGGGTCACCATAAGTGGCTTCTCTTATTTGGATGCAGTTTGCCCCATTCCAATTTTCTGGAAGAGGTCAAGGAGTTGAGAGAGGAATTGGAAGGATTGGGCACAGGCCTGGGGCCTCCAAAATCTTGACTTACCACCCCCAATATAGACTAATCTCCTTTCCAAAACATGGAGCTAGCTTTGGGTATGTAACATAAAGTGGGATAATATGCACTGTGTATCAAGATTTTTGAATGATAATATTTTAATGAAGTCAGTTTAGTGGCTCAAGTCATGATATACTTTTGACTCACTCATACGAAGTTGCATGTTATTTGCCAGTGTTTCAGTTGATTTAACAGCTTGTTGGCAACAGATGATATTACTTTGGTGAGATTCTATTTCTTCAATGCAGTTTTTTTTTTACCACTATGTGATAATATAACTGGAAAAGGACTGATGATATTTCAAGTAGGTAACTTGCATGACTGCAAAGTAATTAATTGCTAAGTTGATAACTTATCTTCATAAAAGAGTTCTATCCCAAGAAGAAAGTTTAATTTAATAAGTATCTTAGGCTATAAAAATTGTTTTCTTGCTACAATGTGCAGTTTTGACATACTGAACAAGTCAGACTGATAACTTGCTTCAAAAGGCTTCTATAATGATACCTCTGAAAAAAAGTTGTAGAGTACAACTGAAAAAGTTGTATGGTACATGCTTTATACACTGATGGTCCTCATTTCAATCTATCGCACATACAGCTGAAAAAATCAAGTAAATGGTCTAGAAGGGCTCCTCCAACATTTATAATTCTATTAGTCTGCTGATGTAGTCTCCTAAGACCACTCTTTCTCCACTCTGTCATAATATCAACTGATACCAATGCAGACAATTTTGGCTAAGACATATATTTATATGTTGGCTAGTTTCTGAAGCCTGATAGCAGAGGAATACATATGGGTGAAAAAATGTCATTTTAAGTACACATCATTAGGTCAATCAACGTAAAACAATTAAATTTATTGGCCAGCCAATGTCCCCAATACTATAATCTTCCAGATCATACAAAAAACATCTGCTTACACAGATGCTGAAAGCAGGTTTTACTTTAAGACTGTCTCCAAAACAAACCAACTAATTGGAAAAATTTCCCACATCTCCAACAGATGAGTCTACTTGCATGGTAATTAGGTGTTCAAGTAGGACCATTTTAATATGGAGAAAGGACACTGGTTTGCCACCTGAGGTGGAAAAGTAAATCACTTTCATTCACTGTAGTGAATGAAATAAAGCAGAAATCACACAGGTCTTCTCACTGCTGGCAGCAAAATATAGGTGCTGCAAAGTAAATAGCATTTTAATGCAGTTTCCCGACACCCAAAATTCGCTGCTTGAGGCAGCTGCCTCACTCTGCCTAATGGTAGGACTTACCCTTCTTCTAACTGGAGAAGTTGTGGGCTCATTGAATATTCAGCACAAAACAGCATTTTCCCTACCTCAAGAGGGTTGTGGTCCTGTCCTCTTGGGGGATAAATGTGGCTACTGTCTCTTACAAAAAACAAAACAAACAAGTGATATGTTAAATGAAAATAAATAAGGAGTATCTGTCTCTGTGTTTATTTAACTGCATTCTGTGTACCAAGGAGAGGAAAAAGTGTGACAGATGAGTCAGACAAACTTTCAGCATGAGGCAGCATCATGCCTGTCTGTATTTAATCTAGTCTCTCTGAAATCCTTACATGTCTGTACATTCTTTCACTGGATTTCCAAATATCCAACATTAAGCAGGTAAACATGGTAACATGAAGAAATGGCATGTATGCATATTTGCTGGTTTGTGTGTGCATATATATGTATGTCAATTACATGCAATTAATGTAAAATGCACAGTTAAAGAGAATAATTTACTTTCTTGTGTTTCTAGAAATTATATCAGTCATAGTTGCTGGAACATTAGAATTTGTACATTCAGTAATACTACCACCTTTCCCACCAACTTGCACCAGTTTAGCAGGCACTTCTCCATCCCCATTCTTCCCCCATCCTACAGAAACTAACACATAAAACCCAGCTCTAAAAAACTATAAACCTTTTTTTTTAAAAAAAAAACTGCATTATAAATAAAACAATTACAACCTTCTTTATTAAGGAGGAAGACAGAGAGAAATCAAGGCCTGGCCATGGCATAAAGCTGGCATCAGGAAAAATCCAACTCGGAGCAAGATAGGAAAAATGGAACTCTGATCCAGAGAAGAAGCCGTTTGAAGATTACATAGAAACTAAAATGTTTTGCTGACTTAAATGAAGTAATACAATACGAAAACAAGAAAAGTGTTTTTCATGTGTGTGTTTGTAAGCTATAAGGGAATTCGAATTACCAAACAGCTCCGTAAATAGAGTAATCTATAATAAAAGACAGTATGTGTTTGTGGCTCTCTGTTCATTTGCCTGTGTCATAAGTCCAAGACTGTATTGTCTAAACAGCTAAAAACTTTGCATGAATACTAAGATCCTTTCTGCACCTTACCCTATCCCGTCACCCTACGGTTGCGATCCCGGAAGTGCCTGTGCTGGGAAGGGAGCATGATAGGAACACTTCCCTCTCCACCAGACCAGCTTCCTGCAGAAGAGAGCGCAAGGGACACACCTCTTCCTTCCCCAGTGCAGCTGGACTTTTTCGCATGCTGTGCTGGGGCAGGAAGTACCTCCATCGTGCTTCCGGGCCTTCTGCAGGGCAGATAAGTGAGGGAACATTGTGCGATTGGGGGTCGTTGATGGAGAAAATCCAACAATGATTTACTCCATGATTGTGCTGGCTGGCGACACGAGAAGGACAGGACCGTGGCAATGTCTTGCGGAAGTATCATCACAATCCTGCTCCTTTCACATCCCCATATCAGGACACCATGTCCATGCAGAAAAAGCCTAAGCAAACCCTGAAGGTGTATCTTTGGGGAGGAATGTTTTAATTTTATTAATTCAAAACTCTATATAGCATCTATTATTGTTTTTGAGTCACCATGTGGGAATAGGAATCTCCTTAAAAAATAGTAGTTACCTAGATTTGTGTACTAGTTACCTAGATTTGTGTAACGAACATCGCTGCAGGGGAAGATAAGCTTTTGGTGGTCTCTGTGGAGTGAGACCAGAATGTTATGTTAGGCACTAAGCACCAAGACACTTGATGGGGCAAAGGAAACAGTGAAATGCTTCACCCTGTATACATGCCATTTGGTGCTTGACATTGACCTCACCTCCTGCTCTCAGTACAGTGTGAATTAATCTGGTTGCTTATATTAATCTTTCCCACTTTTCTCAGGAGTTTTTTTTCTTTTTCTTTTTTTGCCTATCTCATACTGTCTTTGATGGAATTCAGAAAAATTGGCTCTGGGTGGTGTCATTAAATAGGTTGTCCTTTGGCAGATCATTTCAGTGATCATCTATTGGCATCTCTTTGGTGTAGTGTAAGGCTCTGGTACCACCTCTTTAGGGCCCTGCATCCCAGGGGTGGGGGTTGGCGAAGGAGGCTACTCTTGAGGTTAACCTGTGAATAAGGCTCTCTTTTAAAGCCCTGCAGCTTGGGTGGGAGTCCCTGGGTTACTTTCCAAGATGCTGGACCGGGGAGCAACCAAAACCATTTGGATTACCGCTGGTGCTGGCATGGGTAGGCTGAGCAGGTTGTCATATTGTGACCCTGGCATCAGCTGGACCTGTATGATGATGGTCCCCCTTTGTATCTTTCAGGCTAATGCAATTTAAACAAAACAGCAGCCCTTAGTTGTCCCAACTATGTGCCTGGTCTCTTTATTCCATGGTTGGGCATCAAAAGAGGCTCCTCAGGGTTATCAGAAGGAAGGACCATTTCATGATCAGAAGCCTTGAGATCTAGTCAAAATACTTGCAGGTGATTTTGGATGGGGTTCTGTAAGAGGAAGCTAGAGGCATACCTCAGTTAACAAAGCCTCTGAGAGAAGCAATGTTTCACAAAGTGTTTTTATGCCTGTGAAGCCTCCACTTTTCATCCTCATTCTGTCAGCTGGATACTTTTCAGCAGCATCAACACTGAGAAAATGATGAAGGAAGGCTGGAGAAAGAACTACTTTGGTGCTGGTTTGGAGCATCAAGTCTGCAACAAAACGTGCAACAAATCTTGACCTAGGAAAAAAACAGGATTCTACTCTAGCTGATCCTGTTGTATCTGTGTGTGCCTACCTACAATAGCCAAAGTAAACATCAGCTGCCTCCAGAATTCCTTCCTGAGCACACATGAACAGCAAAAGAGAGAGGAAAGGGGAAAACAGGTAAGGCTGCCTTAACAGCTCCCTCTCTATAATAATTTTCAAAACAGAAAGTGGAGACTAGTGGGGGAAAATGTCATTCTGGCATGATTTTTGGAAGAAGTCTCTAACCGGTTTCTTCAAAATGGTTTTGTTTACTTATGCAAGGCTTACTGACCTGGTTTTTCATTCCACATGGGTGTAGTTTTGAATAAAAAGTTTGCAGAAACACATTGCACTGCTCTCTGCTTTGTATGTCTCTGCTACCAAATTTTCTGTTAATTGAGGTATAATTGTACTTAAAACTTCTTGTTCCAACTATTGGAACAACGCAGTTTCTACTTCTTTATAACCTAGCTGGCTTGGTGAACTTTCCCATTCCTAACTTCTAATGCATGTATATATACACAAGGATAGTGACCATTAGTGCTTCCTGATGAGGACATAGTGAGTAGTGAGGACACAAAAAGTAAACAAGTCTCAGGCATGGATGGAGAGAAAGAAAATATTGTGATAAAGAAAAAGCATGGAAGGTAAAAGCCAGAATCCTATTATTAATTCCACCTAGGATAGTCCCATTTAACCAATTTTTTAATGGTGAGTCAAGTTGATGCAATAGATCTACTATCTGGTCATGATTAATAATAGCTGCTATACTGCCTGGGTTTTGTCTGGATTCTAGCCATACAATCTTATGCCATCATTCATACCACGATAGCTTGCTGTTGTTGTGTATCTCCAATTTATTTCCAATTTATGGCAACCCTAAGGTGATTCTATCACAGGGCTTCCCAGGGCTGAGAGTGGGTGATGTGCCCAAGGTCACCCAGTGAGTTTCCATGGCTAAGTGAGGAATCAAACTCTGATCTCCATGGCTGTAGTCTAGTGCTCAAACCACGACACCACTCTGATGCTCACCATGTTAGCCCATGTTAATTTCTAGTCCTAGTTTTTATGCTCTGACAAAGCAAGACTAGCCCTGTGGAAGCAAAGATATGAGGCAAAACAAGGAGACAGTATTCTTCCCAATTGTTCTGAATGAAACAAACTTGCTATTGCATTTCCATGTTTTGCAAGAAACAGGCCTTTTAATGTGCTAAACCCTCCAGGAACAGGAGGCATCCAGGAACAAGAGGCAGAAAACTTCAGAAAGAAATGGGAGCAACAAATAGACTCAGTAAAACTTGTCTCCCTGGTTGAAGCAGGTACTCTTAAGACAAGGAAACAAGAACTCACTTGGGATACCCATTTGGTTTTCCTGAGCTACATTACTGGTTATTTGTTTCGGGGGGAAAGGGTAGCAATTTCTGGGTTAGTTACCCTGTCTGAGAGAGATATCACACACTTGAAGTGAGGTCTATATCAAAAAGGCTTTAGTGGGCAAGCTATTTGTAGCCCCAACCTCCATTTTTTTGCCTCAGGATATTTCTCAAGCAACCAGCCCCCCCTTTTAAACCCTTTTTTTTTTTTTTCAAGTGAAAAATCCCCTAAACCATCACCAAAAAGTATCAGAAATTATGGTTTGGGCTAATTTGGCCCTCATTTCCACAATGGAAAAAATACCTCCAAATCAGTCAAGATAGAAACTAGGTATGCCACTGGGAATATGTCGGTGTAGCACATGGGGAGGATATAAAACTGACTCCCACCCCAGTGCAGTTGCATACCCCTGACTGAGATACAGAGATATGCTTCAGTTAACAAAGCAGATGTGGCATCTCTTTCCACAGAAAATTTGGTATGAGAAGTAGAAATAAAATAGAAAGAATAGGAGTGGGTTCCTGCAATGCAAAAAAGATCAGTTCAACATGTTTCAGCAATTTTTTAAAAAATTCAAAATTATAACAATATGCACATGTGAAATAAAGGTTGAATAAGCCTTGAATAAGTAAAAAAATGTTTATAAAACTTCTGAAGACCACTTGAAAACTTCTTTCTGAACATATGTGGAAATGACTTTTCCTTTCACCACCTGCTGCTTTTCCTATGATTTCCATTTTGTCAGCCAAACTTGCAGTTTAAAAAAAAACATTCTGGGAGTAGTTGGTGAGGCAGGTTAATCTGCTTTCCCCTTCTCTGTTTGCTGTTCATGCATACTCAGTAAGGAATTCTGAAGGCAGCTGCTGTTAACTTTGTCTGTTGTATGTAAGCACACACAGCTACTGTAGGACTGGTTAGAGTAGAATCCCATTCTTTTCCACCTCAAGCTTTACTGAGTTGTTTACCACAGACACAGAATCATAAAGTCTTAGAGTTGGAAGGGACCCCATGAGCCACAGAGTCCAATCCCCTGCTCCTGCAGGATCTCCAGCTAGAACATCTGCAGCAAGTAGCCAGACGTGAGTCAATTGACTCAGACTCAAGTTGGACTCAAGCCACCTAAGTGACTTGACTCGGACTCGACTCAACAATAAATGACACATTGACTCGACTTGACTTGTATATTTTTAGTGACTGACTTGCTGCCCTTGGTTCAGTAACGTAACACATTCATCTGGAAACCTTACAACTTACTAGTCACATGATGATCTGTCTCAAGCCCAAACTGTGGGCACATTTCTCAGAGGTAACAGCAAATATGTTAGGCAACGGGCTTGAGGTCTCCTCAGTAGCCTGTCCCCACTGCATATCAGAAGAGCCTTCTGAAACTTTCCTAACAGCAGAAGGAAAGACTCATCCCCAGAGAGCACAGAAAGATCCTTCCTTCTAAAACTTCTGAAGCTTAGGTAATGGGAAGTCAGAAGGATTCTATTCCCCACTTCAGAAACTGGCTTCCAGATTTGAGACCTGACTCGAGACTTGACTTGAAAGTATCCTGCAAGAACTTGAGGCTCAACTTGAGTCTTGAAGCTAGAGACTTGAGACTCAACTTGAGAGTAGGAGTAAAAGACTTAAATACATCACTACAGGTCTCTTTTTGAAGATGTTCGGAGAAGGAAACTCCCACTAGCTCTCTAGGAAATTCGTTCCATTGCGAAATTGCTCTTACCATGAAGAAGTTCCTACTAATGTTTAGTCAAAAATCTTCCCTCTTCCCCCTTAAATTTAACCCCATTAGACCTAGTTCTATCCTCTGGAGCAGCAGAGAACAAACTTGCTCCTCTTCTTTGTGTCAGTCCTGTAGATATTTAATAAGAGTCTTCTCTTCACCAAGCTGAATATACCCAGCTCCTTCAACCCTTCCTCATATGTTTTGTTCTCCATACCTTGTATCATTCTTTTTGCCCTTTGGGGAATCCACTCCAACTTGTTTGTGTCTTTCTTAAAATAAAGTACCAGGAACTGAATGCAGTACTCCAAGCTGCTGCAACCCGACACTGAAAGTCTGTGTTTTTTCAACCCTCCTTAACCATTTTCCCAATGCCAGTGCTGCTGAAAACTTCCAGCTAGACAAAGGACAAGGAAGGGAGGGGAACTGGGTGGCTATAAAATTACTTTGTAAAAAGGAGCTTCTTTGTCAGAGACTTTGTTAACTGAGGTAGTTTTATAAGTACGGTTAACTACAAAGAAACTTATAGAGAATTTTAGAATAGGAAGGGACCACAAGAGCCATCTAGTTCAACCACTGACATGCAGGAACACACAACTGAAGCACTCCTACAAGATGTCCATCCAACCTCTGTTTAAAGATCTCCGGAGAAGCAGAATCCACCACCCTATAATGAAGGTTATTCTGCTGTCTGACAGTTCTTACAATAAATAAGTTCTTCCTAAAGTTTAGGCGGAATCTATTTTTCTGTAATTTGAATCCATTTGTTTGAGTTCTAGTCTCTGGAGCAAAAGAAAATGAGCTTACATGACATCCTTTAGATATTTAAAAATCTCTACCATGTCACTCTCACTTCTCTCTTCTCCAAGCTAAACATACCTCACTCCCCTAATCATTCCTCCTAAGGATTGGTGTCCAGATCTTTGATCATGCTTCTTGCCATTTCCTGGACACTTTCCAGCTTGTCAATATACTTCCTGAACTGTGGTATCCAGAAGTGGACATTGTATTCTGGATGAGGTTTGACCAAAACAGCACATTAATACTTCTCTTGATTTGGAGAATATACTCCTGTTGATGGACCCTAGAATTACATTGGCTTTTTGGGCTGCCACATCACACTGTTAATTCATGTTTTGTGATAACTGAAGCCCCTGTCAGAGCTGCTGATGACAAGCAGCAGCTGTTGGTCCCTGTGGCTCTGGCTGGAGAGGAGTCCTGCAGCTCCCCCTGCTGCCATGGACCAAGCAGGTGCGGACGTCCCTCTGCCTGCTCCTTTAGAGCAACAGGGATCCGATTCTGTGCCTGCTTCTTTGAAGCAACAGGGATCCAATTCTGAAGAGGCTCTGGAGCCTGGTTCAGTAAGCCCCCAATCAAGGTGGATACTCAAGAGGATTGTGCAAAGGGAGGCTTCCTTGGCTAAGTTTAAGAAGGGGTGACCAGACACACCTGTGCCTGGGGCTATATAACTGCCTGCCTGGAAGCTTTCCTTTGCTTGTGGCAAACTTCTTACAAGCCCTCCTCTTGCCTGTACCTTGCTCCCAGCACCCGGTTCCTGATACCTTGAATTGATCTCTGGACTCTTGACCTTTGGCTTTAGAACTCTGACTACGGCTTTGCTTGGCACGCTAGTAAATGAACTTCCTTGAGTAAGTGCTTGCTTGTCTCCTCCCGGTTGGACTTTGCTGGCTCTCCCACTCTCTTCTCTGGGCTGGCTCGCTGCCCAGGTCTCTGACCTTGACGTGTTTAGCTTGTGGTCTGCTAAGACCTCTAGATCCTTTTCACTGTACTGCTTTCAAGCCAGATGTTAACTATAAAGAAAAGCCAGCCAAGAAAAACTCTATATAGATAAGCAGAGATAGCTTTGCACAGCTGTCAAAGCATGCCAAGCTGCAGAGAACACCTTTAGCAGCAAATGCATTAAGCCAGTAACACTCACCCAGTCAGCTTGTACTCTTCCAATGTGGAGGCTCTTTATTCTTTGCTACAAAATATATACAATATTTACAAAGTCCAGATGGCAATCCAGCATATCTAGCTTGCTCTTTCCAGCAGCATGCATCAATCCATATGTGCACTTGTTAGCTGGGATTGTGCTACCTTTATACAGACACCTAGCCAATCCTGGCCAGCCCGTGCATTGTCTGCACCTGGTGCTCATCAGCATGACTCAGCACTAACTAGCTGGAGCCACATTCCTTTCCACAGGTGCACCTAGCAATTAAAGCAACATGAAATTTACACTTACATCACAAAGTATTTTTCTTGAGGTTTAGTCCAACCTTTTCTGACATACTTGTGCATTTTATTTTTTCCTGCCTAGATGTAGTACCTTACATTTATCCCTGTTGGATTTCATTTTGGCCCAACTCTCCAAGCTGGTACAGTCATTTTGAATTCTGATCCTGTCCTCTGGGGTATCAGCTACCCCCTTCCCAATTTGGAGTCATATTCAATTTGCTAAGCATGCCCTCTATCATATTGTGTCCATAAAGATGTCAGAAAACACCACGTCCAGAATACAGTCTTGAAGTACCCACCTAGTCACTTCTCTCTAGAATGAAGACTATTGGTGAGCATTCTCTGGGCTTAGTCTTTCAACCAGTTTAAATCCATTTAACAGTAGTATTACTTTTATTCCTCACTGGAATGGTTTGTAGCTGTTTACAACTGCACCTTCAGTAGTACCTCTTTAAGAAACTCCCATGCATCATGAACTCTCTTCGTTTGAGTTTTTCTGGCCATGGAAACTCAGCCAGTATTTCTCTAAGGTTACTGAAATCAGTTTTCTTGTAGTCTAGACTACGTGTCTGACCATGTTTGGTTTCCTTTATGATCTGTATAACAAATCCAAAGAGGATTTGGCCACTCCCCATCCAAGTATCCCACTAGTTCTAGCCCACTGACCAGTCACTCTGTTGGTTAGGATCAAATCCAAAATAGCTGATTCTATTGCTGCTTTCTGCACCTTCTGTACAATGAAATTGTCTGTAAATCTAATGCAGAATTTGTTGGACCTTACATTTTTGTTAGAATTTGGCTTCCACCACATATCAGAGTGGTTGATGTCTCCCATTACTGTTGTCTCTGTACTTTTTAAAAGTCTGGTCATTTGTTTTAGGAAAGCACCAAGCAGCTTCCTTAAAAACTCTTTGCAATCCCAAGAAGCTTTTTTTTGACCATCTTTCAAAGGTTCCTGATAGTGTCCCAGAAAATCATCCAGCAAAGCAGACAAGGTAAAAACATTTGAGGGCAGATAATGGGTTACCAGATTAAAACTCTTCCAAACAAGAGATAAATTAAAATAAAGCAAGTGAGGCAGCAGCAGGAGAAGCAAGGCAAAACAAAGCAGTAAGGTAAGATAAAAACTTAAAAATACCAGATAAAATCATATTAAAAGGAGGGATGCTGGAGCTCTTTAAAGCACATTCTACTGTTCTGGGGCAATTCTTGAACTGTGTTTTCAGGGACAGTATAACCCCATCCAGCACAGGCTGAAACCCTATTCCCTGATGTGCTTTTTGACTTTCCAGGAGCAGCTCTGTCCTGTCTGGATTAGGTTTCAATTTTTTGCCCCCATCCAGTCTATTACTGGTGACAGGTAGTGGTTTAGAATCAAGACAACTTCTTTGAATTGAGATTGAAAGGACTAATAAACTGGGACTAAACACAACACTGGGGGGGTGGCAGGTCCCAACATTCAGTAGAGGAAAACAGAGGAGGGGGAATCTTATCCTTCCCAGTAAGCTGAGACAAAAGCAAACTGCTGCAGCTTTTGTGTTGTTCTTCATTAATAATTACTATTAATAATATTACTAATATTATTATTTCACTTCTTATCACCATCATCATCACCATCATCTTGGGAATCAACACAGCTTACAACAGTTCAGCAAACATAGCTAAAAAGTCACAACATACAAAAGATAAAAAGGCAAGCAAATTATCAAAAACTGAAACTTGTAAAAACATAAACAACGGAAAACAGAAAATAGAAAATCCACACATTTTGAGCAATCATTCTTCAGGGCCTGCTGAAACAAGAAAGTCTTCATTTGCCTATGGAAAGATAGCAAAGAAGGTACCTGTCTGGGAAAGGAGATCCAGACCCTGAGATCAGTCACCAAGAAGGCCCTCTCCCATGTTCCCACCACATACATCTTATGGAAGAGAGAAGGGCTTCCCTAGGATATCTCAAAAGAAGGACAAGTTTGCATAGGAAAATATGAGCCTTCAAATAACCTGGGCCCCAGCCAAACTTTTATCACCCTGACCATACTCTGATGTCGCATGACTCAGGCCATTTCTGCACTAGACTGTTATAGCACTATTCCACTTTCAACATCCTATGGAATTCTGGAGTTGGCAGTTTAGGCCCCTCCCTAAAATGCAAACCCCAGGATACCCAGGATTCCACAGGATGTTGAAAGTGGAATAATAGCGCTATATCAGTCTAGTGCCGAAATGGCCTAATTTTCACATATGAAATGTTGGGGGGTAAGTTTTAGAAGTTACATCCTTCAACTGCAAATGCTAGAATGGCACATTAGGAGAAGGTGGCAATTCTTGCTTCTTGCTTTCCTTGGATGATCTGCACTTTTTGTATTTGTAACATTTGTTTGTTTGCTTGCTTCCCACCCTTTCCCAAGCCCTGGGACTTTTGCAAGGTGCATTGTGAAAATTGAAACAGATAGGGACAAAGGTTCACATCACTAAAAACATACAAATCTTAAAATATAATCAAAGTATCAATAGAATTACTGTATTTGCTAGCATATAAGACTCATTTTTCCCCTAAAAAAACACTGTTTGAAAATGAGGCACATCTTATACACTGCTGTGCCTTACATGTCCACAAATAGTAGTTTGTAGTTTACTGTAGTTTACTCTCTGGCTGAGAATTCTAAATGCCTCTCTCTAAACTGCAAACCCCAGGATTCCATAGGATGTTGAAAGTGGAATAATAGCACTATAACAGTGTAGTGTGGAAATGGCCAGAGATTATGAAGGAGACAAAGTGTGAGAGGGAGACAGGGTTTTGAACTGGCACTGACAGGGTAAAGTTGACAGAGAAGCCTTTAAGCTGATAGCAACAGGGTTGTGGATTGGACCAGAAAGAAAGAATTACCTAAGATTTTAGGGAGCTTGAAACTGATATTGCTAGAGCTTATCATATTTGTTTCTACTGCATTTAATAATATATTCTCATCATTGTTTTTAATGATGGCTCTCTGTCAATCCTGAATTGGAATCCAGTCACACATACAAAACTAAAGAACCCACACAACAGCACAGTCACAAGTCAGGCATTTGATTCATTTTCAGATTATATGTTGATAGTGATGTGATACCTTTTTATCCTGTTTGTTTTTAATTGTTTTTTAAATGTGTTTTGAACTGTTTTTATATATCTGTTTTTAACAGTATTGGTTTATTGCTTTTTCAAATTTTGTAATGTACATTTCAGCCAACTTCTGTTTTAAATTGTGTAAGCCATCTTTGGTCCTTTGGTGGGAGAAAGGTGAGGTATAAATTGAATAAACAAACATAGCTGAGTGGCTATAATTACTTGACTCAAGGGAAAATCAAGGACATAAATTCTTGCCTCGTTGCCAACAGTTAGAAATATACTGTGGGTACAGACTCCATCAGGTTCCTGAGAATTAGTTCCAGTTCAAGGGCCAAGGTCTCAGACACTTCTGGCATTTTTGAACAGCCTTTTGTGTTCCTAGATGGATGAAAAAAAGGAAAACCAAAGAGAAACTAAACTATTATTGGGGCTACCAATACTAGCACAATTTAGTTAATAGACTGAAACAAAAACTCTTCCCAATTGGGGACTGTTCTTAGATTTTCCAATAACATTCAGGAATAGTATGTTCTACTCTACCGTTTTTGCTAGCTGCTTCCCTGAACTCTTTTCTTAATTATCTCCCTTGGACTCAACACTGACAGCCCACACAGTGGGTACAGACTTCTTATGTGGACTTGCAGGTTAAACTACATTCCTGCACAACTGGAATCCAGCTTTAGGATTCAATAGATGTTTTACCAGAGGTGGTAAAGGTTTGTCTCTAGATATACAAGTCCATAGATATGTTTGTTCAAAATCAGCAATAAGATAGTTCAGTTGAAAGCACAAGAGGAAATCTAGCAGTGGAAAAATGGAATAAGGGCCAAAGTAGAGCACAACAATATAAGCCAATCATTCTCAGTTTTCAGAATTACTGCTGCCTAAATATCAGTGCAGCAACATTCCCATATGGCATGGTTTGCTAGTTTTTACCCAGATTTTAAATATGCCACCCAGAGTTTGTCTACCCTATTAGCTGGACCAGATCCCTATCATTAATTTTTAAAAATCCCAAATGTCTATCCCTTGTAGAAACTGAGAAATGAGTCAAAATATTCAGTCACAATTCTGCCTAATGGTTTTGTGAAAAGTGAGCCTGCTACTGCCTTTCAAAGGAATGAGGCCGTTGACAGTTTGATTGGGAATCACAACCTTATAAATTTATGAAATAGAGCAACCCATTGATCACTGCATTACAGAAATGAACAACCCTGCTTCTGATATAGAGTCTGTTTCTTTCTCTACACAAGCTTTTAATTTCGTTATATCAGGACGACCCTTTCAGAAAGAAACTGACTTCTGTTTTGTAAAATGGAAGTAAGAACCAAGTATCCCTAAAGATGTGCAGAACACATCCTGCCTTTGACATAAAATTTATTTTTTTAAAATAAAGATCAACTAACAGTACAGTCCGGCTTGTGTCTGTTCATAAGCACCACTGAGTACAACAGAGCTTATTCCTGGATGAGTGGATGTAAGATGGATTACAGCTTGAAAGACAAAATGACTGTGAATACTGATAAAGAGAGTGTGTGTGTGCAGTGGCCAGCAAATATGATTAAGGAGCATTGACATCAATGCTCATAGGAAATAAACTAAATTTTTATCATAGGAACTCCATTTGAGATAGGAAAGCTCTCTAAGGGTGCCGGGCTAAGCTAAGACAGAACATGAAGAGGACTAAGTTTTACTTTTAAAGCAGTGAAAGAAAGAAAAAAGTCAGAGAGAAGGGGAGTGATACCTAAGAATATTAGGGCCTTTCTGCACTACACTGTTATAGTGCTGTTACACCACTTTCAATATCCTATGGGATCCTGGGGTTTGCAGTTTAGGGAGGGGCATTTAGAATGCTCAGCCAGAGAGCTCTTTGGTCTCAGTAAACTACAAATCCCAGGATTCCATAGGATGTTGTGGAATAATAGCATTATACCTGTGTAGGGCGGAAATGGCCTAAGAGAGGTTAGAATAGATAGATAAGACATTGGGAGATTTTAGGTCGTTGAAACATTCATTAACCCTATCACTGTTGCTCTAATGGCTTTATTACATGGTAGCTTTGTTGCACTATTGCACTGGCTTAGTTCTGTGTTTGATCTTTCTTTATCACACAATGTTGTGATTCTCCTGTCATTTTGTTGCATTTCCATCATTACTGGATGATATCTTTTCACTCACAGGAAAATTCTATTAATGGCTCCAATATCACTGCTATACAACTATTGCTTCTTGGTGTGATTTTGTTCCACTGCGGTTCCAATATTCCAGTGGTCATGTGGTATGAGTGGACATGGGTCTCCTCTTTTCCCCTCTCTATCACCAAGTAGGATGAAGTCACTCCACTTCCATGTCTGGACAAAGAGGGCATCATGGTGCACAACACTGTTTTTATTCCATTCCCTTGTACATATTTCTTCTTTGTTTTGTTTTGGCATAGTGGCACAATTGTGCTGCTGTGATGGTCACCAGAACGCTGCAGTTCCAAAATTACAGCAAAACAAATAGAAAACAAATAACTTACCGGGAAACTGAAATTGTTCAATTGCTGCAAAAACAGATGAATAAATAAATAGCACGCATGAGCCGTGTAGTATAGACACAGGCAGAAAGGCAGAGTCAGTGAGGCAGTGTGGAATATGGTAACATGCATTATCAAAGTGGCACCTAGCATTCTTGCAGAGAAGGCGTGAAAGTTATTGTTTCCACACCAGTATGTTTCCATTGCTTAAGCAACACAATTGCTGTGAGACAACAGGCTGGTGTGATAAAGCCCTAAGACCCACTTAATTCTTTCAACACTGAACATTGTTACATTTCCAACAAATGTCATTGAAACAGCCCAAGGATATAAACAGAATTCTGGATGAGGTGAGAGCTACCATGTGCATCCTAGATCCTATCTTTTCCTGGCCTTCTGAACAGGTCAGAGGACTGCTAACCAAGCTGTTAGAGGGATTGGTCAGCACTTCACTACAAAAAAGTAGAGTTCCAGCCTGCATAAAGGAAAGTTATAAGCCCATTGTTGAAAGAGCCTTTCCTTGATCCTACTATATTCAAAAACTATTGGCCTATTAATAGCATTCCATTTGGAGCAAGTGTGGTGGCTTCCTAGCTTCAGGGGTTCCTGTATGAGATGGATTATCCATTTCAGTCTGGCTTTACGCTTGGCTGTGGGAGGGATGCAGCTTTGTTCATCTTGAGATAAATTATGGTGAGACCTGCATAAGAGAGTGTTCCCATCCTGTTGGTTGTGCTAGACCTCTCAGCATCTTTCAGTTCCATTGGGCATGGTTTTGTTTCAGACTGCCTTGCTGTGATGGCACAGAGGCACTGTTTTACATTGGCTCCTTTCCTTCCTGGAGGGATAAGCCCAAGAGGGGAAACCTGTTTTACCCCTTGACTGTTGGTCTGTGGGGTCTCAGGCTTCAGGTTGTATCCACATGTGATTTAACATACCTGTGTATGTGAATCCACTGGGAGAGACTGACCAGATTCTGGGGTGCAGTGGTATGCAGTTGACTCTTTGCCACCTAACTCCAAGGGAACTGCTTAATTTCTAAACCAATGCCTATAATTAACAATGAACTGGATGAGGATGAATGAAGTTTAATCCAAACAAAACAAGAGTGTTTCTAGTTAACCAAAAGGTGAATCAGAGAATAGCAATGCAGCCTGTGCTGGACTGGGTTATACTCCCCCTCAATGAACACGTTTTCCTGTTGGGTATACTTCTGGATTGAACCATGAACTTGGAAGTTCAGGTTTCTTTGTTGTCCAGAAGTACATTTACATTGTTAAAACTTGTGCACCAGCTGTGACCACTACTAGAGGCATTTGATCTGGTCAAGATGATGTATGCCTTATTTATAAACTGTTGGATTACTGTAATACACTGTATATGTTACCCTGAAAATTGGGGGTATGTCAGGACACCCGAACAGGCTTCAAATTAAGGGAATTAACCAAGAAACTCAAAGCTTGCGAGAGGTCAGGGCAAGGGATTTTTAACCCTATGTCTACAGGGTCAGAACCATGCAAGAGTCAGAGGAACAATCTAAAATAATTTTATTAACTTAACAGAGAAGGTCACAGACACACGTTACCAAATAATCCCACAGTCATACAAGGGCTACAGAAATATAGTTGGAAATAAGTGATCAGTTGGGAGAGAGGGCATATGGACCTTAGTCTAGGCGTCCTGGAGAAGGAGGAGATTAGCGAGGGCTTGGTGTATAGCATCAAGGGGAGGCTAGATCCCAGGGCTGGAAGACTGGCAGCAGTGGGGTTTCGCGGAGGACTGGAGCCGCGAGCCGCGTTTAGCTCTCAGCAGTGTCTGAGAGGCTTGAGTGGGACACCTCGGTTAGCAGTGAAACGGGCCCTTGTCCGGTCTGGGAGACTCTCCAAAGAGGCTCAAAAAGTGAGGATTTTTATCGCAATTTCTGTCCTCAGGCCAGGTATCGGCTAGCAAAGTGGTGTTAATGGGCGATGATTGAGGAATATAATGTTAGGCAAATATCACAACCTCTCCTCGGTATCGTTTCTCCCGGGAAAGTCCAGGTACGTGATAGGTTTAAAATTCCAAATTGATAGACTTTGATTGTCTATCCTCCCAAAGTTCATCAGCATGGCTTGGGGCTGAGACAACCTTTTTATTAATCAAGGAGAGAGTCTATTGTGGAATAATAGGTCATTGTCTTTTAGCCTAAAGGACGTTGTCTACATTCCCATGCAGCAGCAAAGGCATTGCTGGTCTTGAGAATTTAATTCAAAACCAATTTTTACTTGCAACCAACCTTTACTAGCCAATATCCAATATGGGGGAAGTCATGCCAATTTTAGGGGCCCTCTCTTAGGGTTACTCTGGGGTGTAACATATAGATATGTGGAACTGCCTTTGAAGAAGGCTTGAAACTTCCGCGATCCAAAGTGATCAGCCAGACTGTTGATCAGAGTGAGCTACAGGCAGCACACAACTCCTTTGCTACAACAATTCTACTGCTATTGGATACAGTTCAAACAGCTGGTATGAAGTCCTACAGGGCTTGAGCCCGGGTTATCTGAAGGACTATATTTTCCCATGTGAACTCATCTGAGTTTTGAGATATCAGGTATCTTGTCCCCCATCCTTTTCTTGGTCCCACCACCATTCTGAGTTTATCTGGTGGGAACACAGAAATGGTGGGAGTGTGACAGATCCCTTTACCCAGGCTGGTCCTAAAACTCCAACCCCTGGGAATCCTGCTACTTGCCCTGCCTTTGTTTTGTTTGCTGGATTGGTTTACTGGGCTCAGGATGACCTCTTAATTTTCCTAATGCCAGTCCCCTTCTCTAATCGATATCCACTGCTTTCTGTCTTTCTCTATGCCTTAGTATTATTAGAATTGCTACACTAAAGCATGTACTATGGGATATCTATACTCTTCTGTAAAAAATAGGTATATACTGTATATACTTTGAAAATAAAAATCTATAAAATCAAAATCTATACTTTTGGACTTCCATCTGAGCTAATTTCTCCCAATGTAGCTATGTGTCATTTGAATAACATTATAATACATAAATCTGCTGTATGCACATGACACTTCTGTTTAAAATTCACCTTCAGATCAATATTGGCAATTATACACATAACTGCAGAAGTTCATGTCTGTGTGAGAACTGGCCGTATGACAAGATATGGACCACCCTCTTGAAAGGATTCTAGGAATACAAATGCTAGAAATCTGTATTCTGATGCCAGGCTGTGCCTTGGAAGAATTCTAGGACTACAAATGCTAGAAATGTGCTCAGGTTCCCATTTTTATTGTGATATCAGGTTGTGCTAAGTGTCTTGTTTGTTCTTAAATCTGAACAGAGATTGTCCCGCTTCTTACTCTCTAATCTTCTCTTCAGAAAAGGAATAGTGATCACACCCTGTGATCACATTCATTATTGTCATCACAAAAGGAGTCAAAATGTGATTATTATGTGAATATCCAGAAACACTGATTTGTATAACAAAGGGTAGTAGAAGAGTGACATGGCCATCCAGACATTCAAAATCCAATGGCTCAAATCCAGCTTACATCTGTTTTATTTGATTCGATAAAATATATTTGTATCACTTCTTGGTCTATCAGGGCTCTCAGAGCAATGTGCAGCAGTTAAAAACAAATTACAACATGCTTTAAAAAGAGATGTTCACACACACAATTAAAACAGCCCCCAAGACAACCCTGGTTTTATGGACCAAAGGCCACGTGGATACCCACTGGATGTTCAGTAGGGATAGGGCCAGGTTAAATTCCCATGGAAGCATGCTCCACAACTGAGAGACTGCTCAGAAAAATTCTTGTCTTTTATGAGCACCAACTTGGTGGTGGGACATGCAAAAAATCTTCCACTGGGATTGCACATTCAAGACAGGCTTATACAGGAGGGGTGATCTTTTCTGGCCCCAAGCTATTTAGGGCTTTGTAGGTCAAAACTTGCTCTATGCTCCAGTCAGCAAGTGTTCCAGGAAGCAGGTGGCTGAAATGCCAGAGCTGTCAGGCAGGGAAGCCAGTCCAGGTTGTCCAACAGGCTGAAGGGAGAAACAAAAGTGTGATCATCAACTGATCCAGAAGTTGTTCAGCAAGTCAGTAGTCCAAATAAAGCCAGCAAGGAGTAAAACACAGTTGTAAATAGTAATCAGTCCAAGGTTCAGAGAACGTGAAACACCAAAGAGTAGTGCCAGTCATGAAGACAGACAGTTGTAAATAACAAAGCTGCCAGTAAACTGCTGGAATATTTATAGTTAGGTATCTCAAAGCCCCAGGTGCTTGGTTAGTCAGCATCTCTTACTTAAGAGCCTCTGGGACTGACGTAACTTACCTTATCCCTCCTATGCACAGCAATGACTGCACTGCATCTTCAACCTCGTGCTGGGGAGTAGGGTGTCCCTCTGCCTCAGCCCCCAGCACCTCTGACTCAGAGAGATCACTGACATCAGAAGTTGCAAATTCCTGGCATGCTAGGATTTCTAACGCTGTCAGAATCTTCTGACTCCAGAGGGTAAGTTATGACAAAATCAGCATCTTGAATGGAGCTCAGAACTGTCTGGAAGCTAGTACAGTTGGCACAAGACTTATGACAGGTGCTTTCTGAACCACACAACCAGAACACTCTGGCTCATATGATTTTGTCCAAAGTTGTACATATGTATATCTATGTACATATATATGTAAATGATTTTAACTATTCTGACTTGTCAAATTATTTCATATACCTTTAGTCTGTTTTTAATATTTCAATTGATTTTATTTGTAGAGGACCTTGAGACTTTATCATACAGAACGGGCTATTAATAATTAAGTAAATAAAATAATGCAACTGCTACTAATGAAGAATGTGTCCAAGAATTTGACCACTATGCATAGAAGAAGGGTTCTATTTTGGGAGGGGAGAGTGACTACTTAGTCTGCCTAGCCAAACTGTCTTACCTCTCCTATCTCGCCTATTGACAACTTTCAAAGGTTCTGAAAATTTTGTACATGAAAAAACCCACTAAATTTGTATCTTTAATAGCTCAAAATGACAAGAGCAACAAGGAAGGTGCTCCCTGAGTTTTTCTTCTTTCCTACTGTACTCTTTCAGAGAAAATTTATCCATCTAATTTTTTAACTGCCTTGATAACAAATACATCCTCTCTAGCACTAGGGAAATTTGAACTCAGAGAGCTTGAATTTTCCTATACCATGTGTATAAAACTGACATAAAGTCATTGTGCACCAGCAGCCTACACTGACTAGATGTCTTTTCTGTATATTAGTATCAGGTGGTTGACCCTCCATACAGCTCTAGTTCAGCCAATCTGCAGTCAACTAAAATTGAAAAGGAAAACACTTTCCAGGCCTGGCTTAAATTCTGTCCTAACAATTTCCCATGGGTCACACATGTGCATTGGGACTTTCCCAGCTAAATCTATTTGTCATCAAGAATATATCACATGGCACACAATATAATCATAGCCTGTTAAGCTATCTTTCAATCTATTACCTTATACATGAACCTTATTAAGATAGTAATTAAGGCAGAGGTTTTCTTACAAAAATGTGAAAGCTGTTCTGTTTCACAAGAATCACATAATTAATTGCAGAGGAAGGAGCAAAGTAGAGGAGGCATCTGTACTAACTCAGCACTGCAGATTTCGTAAAGCAAGTCCTTAGCTACAAACAGTGTTTAGATAAGAATGTCTACTAGGCCAAAAAGAACATTCTTTTCTACCTTTCTGCTATGAAGTTCTACAGCAATGCCAAAATCAAGACCTGGATTCTGAAGACAAGAATCTCCTCTCTACGTTTTCTAGTGTAAATGAGCCTAATTAATTTTTTAAAAAAGTGTTCTGATAAAATTCAAACAATTTTGTCCATATTCATTTTTGTCAATGAAGAAAACCTATTTAATACCATCAGATGGGATGGAGAGCCTATGGTATGTAAGCCAAATATGGACCTCCAGGTTTTCCCTCCAATATCCCCTGGACACAGGGTATTGCAGTGATATATTTAAGTCTTCTACTCCAAGTCTCAAGTCAAGTCTCAAGTCATGGAATCATAGAATCATAGAGTTGGAAGAGACCTCAGGGGCCATCAAGTCCAACCCACTGCTATGCAGGAACACCCATCAAAGCATTCCCAACAGATGGCCATCCAGCCTCTCCTTAAAAACCTCCAAAGAGGGAGACTCTACCACACTCCAAGGCAGCATATTCCACTGCTGGACAGCTCTGACCATCAGGAAGTTCTTCTTGAGGTTCAAGTGGAATCTCCTTTCCTTGCTTCTCTACCTTCTCTACCTCCAAGTCTCTACCTTCAAGTCTCAAGTTGAGTCTCAAGTCCTTGCAAGATACTTTCAAATCAAGTCTCGAGTCAAGTCTCAAGTCTGAGAGCCAACTTTATATCCCAACCTATATTCCAGAATTTCTGGACAGAGTCGAATAAAGTCAATTTTAACAATTTAAGTAGAGTCGGCTCTCTGCTTTTGTGATTTTGCCATCTGCAGCTTCTTAAATGGAGAATAGGATCCTTCTTACTTCCCATTTTCAAAGTTTGCCTTCTGCTCTTAGGAAAAGCTTTAGAAACTCATCCTATATGAAGAAGGGACAGGCTGCTGAGTAGATCTCAACCCCACCTCAAGCCCATTTGCTGTTCCTTCTGAGAAATGTGTCCACATTTTGGGCTTGAGACAGATTGTCATGTGACCATCTGTAAAGTTTCTGAATGAATGGGTTGTTACTGAACCAGGGGCACCAAGTCAGTCACTAAAAATATGCAATTCTCAAGTCGAGTGGAGTCAGTGTGTAATTTTTGCCAAGTTAGGTCCAAGTCAAGTCACTGAAGTGACTTAAGTCTGACTTGAGTCCAAGTCAATAGACTCGAATCTACATCACTGGGGTATTGATATATTTTTTCTTGTTCTGTTCCCAGATACAAAGCTAACGGGAAAATCTTTGCACAGATTAGAAAGAGAATACATGGATAAAAATTAGTTCACTGCATCACATACTAAAAAATGTTATTAAGAGTCACAGTCACAACCCCACTCACTTTTGACTCACTCTGCTCGCCTTTGTTCTGCCCATGCAATCTGTTACAGAGGACCCAGACAAGGTTCAATTGCAGTACTGTAGACTTCAGCTGGAAAAAAAATTGCCTTCCACTAGCATAACAAGAGAAATATAAATATAACTTCTCAAGACAGATTCATATTTAGGGCTCAGTTTTATCCTTTGGAGGCAAATGTGACTGCAAGTCTCATCTAAAGAAACTAAAACAACAGTTTCAGATTATGAGGTCCTTTGAAAAGCCTCTGTCTGTGTCTATGTACCTTCAACTTGTCTGTTGACTTAGGGTGACCCCATGTATTTCATAGGGATTTTCTTGTGCAAGGAGTACTCAGAGGTGGTTTTGCCCGTTCTTTCTTCTGAAATATAGCCTCCAGCATTTAGTATTCATTGATAGCTTCCCATCCAAGGACTAATCAGGGCTGATCCTGCTTAGGTTCCAAGATCAGACAGAATCTGGTGCCTTTAGGGTATTTAGGCCTGTGGACAGGCCTAGACTGCTTTAGTATAGGCCAGCACTTTATAAGTTATCTAAAGTGCAAATCAGAAATTGTACCTCTGACAAATTATGGTTATAAATGTAATTGGGAACAAGATATTTATGACTGCATTAAAATACATGATGAAACCTTGGGTGCTCACGAGTCGTTCAGAAAATAAGGTAAGAACCACTTATTCATTACTAGAACATGACAATGAAAGCATACAAAACTTCAGTGTACATTTTATCATGGATAATTTGTCTTATTTTAATTTTTCAGTAACAATACAAATAAGCACTGAATGGTTGTGACTGCACACTTCCCTGTACCTGTGTCCTGTTGAAAGATAGATAGCCTCTAATACTGGAAGTACTGTATAGATATTACTGATGAGAAACCACTTCTTTTGAAAATAAATAGACTCTCGGACTTCCTTGTCAATTTCCACTCAAATAACAGTGGATAGAGGTAAGTGCCTTCTCTTTTTTAAACAAAGTGTTCCATGAAGATTATGTGTTGGGCTTTGCATTAGGTTGAAATAGTTTTCTCTCAACTTTCCATCAGATAAATTCAGAGCTGGCTGCAATGAATAGAGACATCCTACAGTTGGGCGGTTTGTTTGTTTTTTTGGCAAGTAAGTTTCCTTGTCTTAGGTGGGCAAACTGCATGTGGAGGATTGCATCCTGTCTCCAGTACGGAATACCAGCTGACTGCTCACAGGACCATGCTAGCTTTGGTCATTTCCTCACTACACCGTTATAGTGCTGTTATTCCACTTCGACAGCCTGTGGAATTCTGGGATTTGTAGTTTACTGAGCTCAAAGAGCTCTCTGGTTCAGAATTCTGAATGCCCCTCCCTAAACTGCAAACCCTAGGATTCTAGGATGTTGAAAGCGGGATAAAAACACTGTAACAGTGCAGTGCGGAAATGGCCGGTGTCTTCGTATTGTATATCTTAAAACGGGCGTTCATAAAATTAATATGTGAAGCCAGCAATGCCGGTTTTGTTATTTCACTCCGCCGACCAGAAAAAAACCCCCCACTGAGCTTGAACAGGAAAACCAATATGTGAAGGGGGGAGCGTTCGACTTCAGGTGTGACTATTCCAACATTCCAGCAACAACTTGAGTCCAATCGAATCCTTCCCTCCTGTTCGCACTCGCAGGCCAGGGAAGCCAAACGAGGGCCATTTCCGCACTAGCCTGTTATAGCGCTATCATTCCACTTTCATCATCCTATGGTATCCTGGGGCTTGCAGTTCCGGGAGGGGCCGCTCGGCCCCTCCCGGAACTGCAAGCCCCAGGATACCATAGGATGTTGAAAGCGGAATGATAGCGCTATAACAGGCTAGTGCGGAAAGGGCCATTTCTGCACTACATGCTTCTAGTGCCATGACTCCACTTTCAACATCCTATGGAATCCTGGGGTTTGGGGTTTAGGGAAGGGCCTCAGCCTTCCATAGGCGTCCCTAGGATCTTGAAAGTGGAATAATGCACGATAAGAGTGAAATGCGGAAATGTCTGATGTTTTCAGGAATGTTTCGTTTGTCAGTTACGGCCTTTCTACTGGCATTTGTCTTTGGGGAGTGGTTAGGCTCGTGAACTTCCCATCTTTTTTTTTCTTTCTTGTGGAGTTTATACAATTTCCTTTTTTAACTTACTGGCTCCATTCTTTTCCTCCTTCCACTTCTTCGCCAGCTCCCACCCACTTCCTTCCCTCTCGGGCTCTTCCTCGCCCAGCACACGCTCCCCTACGATGACGGCTCTTTCACTTTTTTAATTCTTTTGGCGGCGGCACAAGCAGGGTTAATGCTCAGGAATGCACCAGCGAGGAATGTGCATGCAGATGAGATGGATGCTAATCTCATGCAAATAAGCGGCGGCGGCGGCTCTTGCTGCCGCTGCCGCCGCCGCTCCGGGCTGAGCCGGGTTTCGCCGCCTCCCCCCCCCTCGCCCCGCCCGGGCCTGGGATCGGAACCTAGACGGTGCCTCGCCTTCGCCGGGACCCCCTGACCTGCTGCTACGGCATAGGGGCAGAAGGCGGGGGCTTCCTTTCAGCCATGGTGGATTGAAACTCTGGAGAGTTTTCCTGGCCGAGACTCTGCTTGCTCCTATCCGCCCAGGAGTCCCGAGGAAGGGAAAGAGAGAGGGGGGTCCTTTCTCTCCCGTTTCCCTCCTTTTCTTGCCTTGCTTTTCTGTCCCTTATGGAGCGGCTCGCCCCGGCCCTCGAGCATGCCTAGAAAAGTGGGGAACGGGCAGCTGCCCTTGCCCGACGGCTGGGAAGAGGCGAGGGATTACGATGGGAAGGTCTTCTACATCGACCACAACACCAAGCAGACCAGCTGGATCGACCCCCGAGACAGGTGGGTGTGTAGAGCCAGAAAAGGGAGGCGGGGTGGGAGAGCGAGCGAGCTGGAACTCGTTGCGGGGGGGGGAGGCGCAAACTTGGCACCGGCCACACTTGTTGCCCTAACTCGAGCAGGAGGTTCTTTGCGCGCCTCTCTCTCTTCCTCCCCTCTCACCCGGAGAATCTCATGGAGTTGCATAATAAACTGCAAGGCATAAAGCGGGGGTGTCCTCCTCCACCCTCCCCGGTCGATGATCAGGAAAGTGGATGAAGGCGCTGGAGGTGCAAGTCTGTGTATTTTGGGCGTGTGTTGCCTGGCGAGGGGTGTGCGTTGGAGACAGAGGAGGCAAAGTGTCCAGGCTGGGAAGGAAAAAGGGGAGAAGCGAGGAGAGGTAAGAACTCGTTGGAGTATTTAGTTCTGCAAAGTTAGCCCCAACCAATATCTCCCACGACTTTAATGCCGACAATGGGTTTGGAATTCCTTCCACCAGTCTAAGGCCATTTCCGCGCTAAACTGTTATAGCGCTATTATTCCACTTTCAACATCTTATGGAATCCTAGGGTTTGCAGTTTAGGCCCCTCCCTAAACTGCAAACCCCAGAATTCCATAGGATGTTGAAAGTGAAATACTAACACTATAACAGTCTAGTGTAGAAATGGCCTAAGTTTTGAACCAGATTCGAATCAAAACAGGCACCTATGGTAAGCCCAAAACATCAGTCACAACTTATATTATGTGTTCTGAAGGCGTTTTGCTTTTTTTAAAAACCCCACCAATTTTCAAATCAGAATGAAAGTTCTGATTTGTTGCTTTTGAAGAATTGTATGAGGTTTGTAGTTCTTTAAAAATTGCTACCTTAAAAACAAAAGGCACTGGAGATGCAGTGGCGCTGGCATTGTGGTTTAAAAAGGTGAGAATTTCTTCTAGAATCCTATTTTCGTCTTCAAGAGCGAAACTTTTTTTGAGCTGCCTTTCTCAGGAACAAGCCAGAATGAGCAAAGAAAAACCCCAGGGAGTTTGCTGAAGTCTGATTTTGAAACTGCAGGTCTGGCATGCAGCCGGCTTGGATTTTTCTTTCTCCTGAAATACTGGATTATAAAAACAAACGAGCCACTATATGTTGTCTTGTCCAGAGCCCCTGATTTTCTGGTCTTTCCTCCATCCCACCTCTATCCAAGGTAGAGTTCTTCCTTCTTGTTAGAAGGTTGAGGGGAAGTGGCCTCAGGCCTCATGTTTTAGTTTTTAGAAGTAGGCCTCAACTGAGTTCTTTCATCCTGCCCTCTCCCCCAGCATTAATAGATGCTCCCTGATTTTTCTAGGCCTCTCACACAAGTTAACAGAGAGAGGGAAAAGATATAAGACTTTTGTGATGAGACATTCATAAGCAATTCCTACTTTTGGATAGGGTTGTATTTCAATGCAGTCAAATAGCGCTGGCAATCTGAGATGTTATCTCTACACCTAAAGGAAGAAAAAAAAGTTCCTCTAGTACATACTTTCCATAAAGGTATGCAGTTTTATTTTGTTCACCTTTCAGACTTCAGTGGTGTTTGGCTTTCGTAAGTTCAGTGAAGGCCAGTTATCTCCCAGCTCATAAGAGGCATTATAAATTTATGGCACAAACTGTGCTGAATTATTCATAAAGGCCTTGGCTTAAGTTTCCTAAGTGGAATAAGAAAAGAGTAGCTGCAGTGTCTCCTGCTAGTTGCAGAGCCATGCTGCTTACACACTAGAAGTTTTGACATGCCTTGTGCGAAGTGTCAGAGCATGATAAACATGTTACTGGACCGTAATTGCATTTAAACTATTGATGTAACTTTGCCATTCAGTTTTGTTGCATGTTCTTTAAAATGTCCCCGAAACAGATTGCAAGCATTGATTAAATCAGGGATTTCACAGGGTGAGATAAATGTACTGCGTATGTTTACCAATTCAGGCAAAATTTTGAAGTTGTTACACTTGTTTTCAGTTGACTGCACATTTTAAATATATTTGCAAATGGAACATATTTACTAAAACATTTCATTTTTCTTTCAATAACATATACATTGGCAAATTTAGATAGCGTATATCCAGAGTGCTGTTATTTCATACTAAATATTGTTTTCCATTGTTATATAATACTGATTTATATTGCTTGGTCCTTAAAATGTAGCTAACATTCTTTTATTCCCCCCCCTTTTGTTAATCAAAAATATAGATACAACTTCAGTTTTTTTTTTCTATATTTAAAAATAATAGCTGCAGTTTGTATGTTCTGTTATGGGTTTGGAATTGCTACTGTTTTTCAGTTTTCATTAATTTCCTGACTTCTAAAGTAAGAGAAAAGAAACTCTCACTTAGTTTGACTGTAATTTCTTTCACAAGCACTGATGAGGTGAAGTCCTTGTTAAACAATGCAGGAGACAATATTTGGAGTGACTCTATTAATGCTTGTCAATCTCTTTACTCACTGTTACTAAACAAACAGAAAGAGGTACGTTGCACTTGGTACTTGAGATAATCCATAACTAATGTGTGGGTCTCAGCTGTGAGACAGAATTATGAGCACAAAGGAGAGAAGCCAGGTAATGCATGACCTGTTATTTGAGCTCAGTATATATCTATGATTTGATCCTTGGTTTCGTGTTGTGCATGGTCCTTGTAAAAGATGAACATCCTCTATAGATTATTAGAAGTTGGTTTCAGTGGATTAAACTGTACCTTACTCCTCCCAAATATCAATGAGTTTGTACTCATGCAGCTACAATGAGTGTGTGTGTCTTTACTTGGAAGTAAGAGCTACAGCAGTCAGCTGATCTTGATTGTAGCTTTAGCTTTGCTTGTTCCAATGAAATTTGTTTCAGAATGCAATTGTTGTTACACTGTCACAGCAGAATCAAGCATGACAGCGCGAGAAGAAAGGCAAGCACTCAGGTAGTAGAGCACCTGTTTTGCATGCAGAGTCCTGTGCTCACTCCCCACATATCTGGCTTAAAAGGTTCTTGGCAGGAGTTCCGGGTAAACTAAATATTACCAGAGAAATACTTAGTCCCAACCCAGCATTGTAGGAGAGCTGCTGTTTAGTGGTTGAGCAAAAGTTTGCAGGTTCACTCCTTGGCATTTTCAGGCAGAACTGGGCAATATCCCTATATGAAGCTCTGGATTGCTTTTGCTATTCCATCTTAGATAGTATAGCCATCCCTCCACATTTGTGGGTCTCACTTTTGTGGATTTGATTATTCACAGATTGTTTGCCATCACCTCTGCTGCTTCCCTATGCCATTTTTAATAGGGACTGCAAGCCTTGTGAGACTCTGCAAACTGCTCTTAAAAATGGTGTGGGGGCAGCAGTGGAGGTGGCAGTAAGACCCACCAGCCCCCCACTTCTGCCTTCTGAAGGAACCCAGATACCTCAAAGGAATCCACAGTGGGTTGAATATGGTGATCATACTTTTTATGTGTTAAATATACTTTAAGAGGGCCTAGAGTTATTCACAGTTTTTCCACTTTCACAGGAGTCCTTGTGCCTCTGACCCTAGCGAAAGTTGAGGGGTGACTATACTGAGCAAGGCGTAGTGGCTTGAGTTGTTGGACTAGGATTCCAGGAGACCAGGATTCAAATCCCCTCTCAAGTAAGGAAACCCACTGGGTGATTTTGTCCAAACTGCAATCTCTCAGCCTTAGAGGAAGACAGTGGCAAAGCTGCTCTGAATAGATCTTGCCAAGAAAACACCATGATAGGGTCACCTTAGAGTCACCATGAGTTGGAGTTGACTTGAAGGTATATAGCAATAACAGAGGCAAAGCAGTGCTCTGATATCCAGGATGGGAAGACAGCTTTCCATGTTACATGTTTGATAGGATTAAGAGGGGTGGTATGGGATGGTGCAGGAAAAGAACGGGGTACTTGTTCCTCTTCAAAATATCAAACAAATATTTTTAATTTGCTTACTGACACGGTGCAACAACTTGAGCTTCCTCTAGTCAAGGTGCATAATCATATTATTGAAAGCCCCTCGAGTTATTCTGGTATTGAAAGTGGAAATTCCACAATCCCTTCTCATCACCCACAGCAATAAAATAACAATAAATTACCATTTGCTCAGCTGCCTTTCATGATACACCAAATTATTTGTTGGAGGAAGCTTCCTCACTCTTCATAATGATAGTGCTGTCCTTGGGAGCTGGTCTGATAGCAGCTGTCTTGACCTGGTTTCTTTTTTTTTAATTAATTTTATCGTGATTACATCGTATAAAACAACATTTCTCACTGTACATTTTACCGAACTATTACTGCTATCTTCCACTCCTCTCTGGATTTCAATAATGTTATTTCATTGACATATCATCATTATGGATTGCATTGCATTTGTTAACATACAAGATAGATCCTGCTCTTCGACCCTATTTTACATGTTCCATGATATTCCACTGATTTTTACTTCTAACTACTCATGCTACCATGAATTAAGAATTATTACCTGCCAACACCCAACCCATTTCCAGAACAATTTGCCAATCTCTGTTAATGTCATCATCTGATGTTCCTTTTAATCTCTGAGAGACTATATCTGCATTCCGATTTTCAATAAAAGTTGCCCACCATTGCTCTATTGTAGGTACCTGCTCAGTTTTCCATAGCCTTGCATATTCAATACGGGCTGTCGTAATCATATACAGCATTATTCGCCAATATTTCTTCGCAACAGTTCCATCTAACACATGTGTCATATTTAATAACTACAGTTCAGGTTTCTTATCAATTTGAGCCCTCAATATTTTACATATTATACTATGTATATAATTCCAATATTTTTTAGCCTTAGGACATGACCACCACATATGAAATAGTGTTCCAACATTCTCCTGACACTTCCAACACTGACCTGTTCCTGTATTATGTATCTTCTTTAATTTTTCTGGTGTCATGTACCATCTATGAAAAAGCTTGTGATAGTTCTCTTTTAGATTCTGAGCTGCAGTAAATTTTTGTGTCCGTTGCCAACTCTGTTCCCAGTGCTCTAATTGAATTGGATGTCCGAGATTTTGCACCCACAATATCATTGCTGATTTGACTGTCTCATCTTCTCTTTCTTGATTTAAAATCTCTTGATATACATGTGATAATAAATGATGCGGATTTTCCTGCAGTAACTTCAGCATTCTTCCTTGCTCTTTTTGTCCTATTCCATAAGTTTTCACATCCATCTGGAATCTCTCAGTTAACTGTCTGTAAGGGAACCAGTTTAACTTTATTCCTTCTGATTCCAATTTTTCTCTTGATTTCATCTTAAAAAGATTCAGATTTGTCTTTTCTAATATGTCGTCATAACACAGCCACTTATCTGAATCACAAAACCAAATCATCTGCAAATGCTTTAAGTTTATACTGATATTTCTTTATCTGAAGTCCTCTTATTGCTTTATCTTCCCTTATGGCATTATTAGTATTTCTTGACCTGGTTTCTGAAGTCACTTTTTATGGCTGCTCTGCCCATGGCGATTTTCTAATCAGTATTGTTTTTGCATTCAGAACTTGCATTTGCAGCTTATCCATGATCCAGCATTAACTGTGCTTAAACCACTGGCTTTGGGTGTCCTTTATTACATGCTAAGACCATACTCCTTCTGCCTGTTGCCCATGTACAAATACACATAGCTCTATTTGGTATGTGCACATGTGGCAAGAAGACTGGTTTTGTTGTGGGTTTTCGATGCGTGCCCTTGTATCAAAATAGATGCAAGTACTCATGCTTAAGCAGTTTATTGATATTTGTCATCAAGTTGCCTTTAAAGTTGCCACCGTATGAATGTAAGACTTTCATGAATCTGGTCATCAACACTACAGCACTGCTCAGATCTTGCAAATCCTGTGTTAAAGCAATCCACTCATACAGAAGTCTTCCTATTTTCCTTCTGACTTTCACTTTCCCCACTATTACTGTCTTTTCAGAGGGTCATGTCCTCTGATGATACGGACGAAGCATGGCGGCCTCTGGTTGTACTGGTTTCTAGTGAGAGCTCGGGCATGATTTGCTCTTAAAATAATTTATTTGTCGTTTTGCTATCCAAGGTACCTGTAGTGCTCTTCTCCAGCACCACATTTCAGAAAGTTGATTCTCTTCTTATCAGCTTTCTTCACTGTCCAGTCATACATAGAAATCAAAAATACTATGACAGGGATAATTCTGGTATTTTAATGATATATCTTTACACTTGACAATATTATCTAGTTCCTTTTTTAGCTGTCTTTTAAAGTCTTAATCTTCTTCTGATTTCTTGATTACAGTCTCCATGCTGATTTATGATTGAACCAAGGTACAGAAAATCTTTAACAATTTTGGATGCCTTCATGATTCACTTTAAAGTTATGTAAATCATCTGAGATCATTATTTTTGTTTTCATAAGCATCAGCTGTAAGACCACTTTTGTACTTTCTTTTTTAACTTTAATCAGTAGTCATTTCATTTCCCCCCCTGCTTTCTGCCAATAATATTGTATCATCTGTATATCTTAAATTGTTGGTATTGCTTCCTGTAAATTCTGTGCCTCCTTATTTGAAGTCTAATCTTGCATTCTGTATGGATATATTCTACATACAAATTAAACAGATAGGGAGATTAAATGCAGCCTTTTCTGATCCCAATGCTGATGGGAAACCATTCTCATTTTCCATATTCTTTTCTTGTCCATCAGAACAATCATATGTTGTGACATTGGTATATCTTTTAGACTGAACCACAATTTCTCATTATCAATGCAATTAAAAGTTGTGCTATAATCTGTAAAGCACAGGTTGATTTTCTTCTGAAATTCCATGGTGCATTCCATTATGTTTACAATACAAATTCTAGTACCTCTTCCTTTTCTCCACCTATATTGGACAACTAACACTTGCTGATCCATGACTAGTTAAAAGTAATAGTTGTGAAATCTTGAGCATCACTTTGTTTGCATGGGATATCAGTGCAATAGTCCAATGATTGATACAATCCTTGGTGTCCCTTCTCTTTGGAACTGGAATGTATATTGAATGTTTCCAGTCAGTAGGCCTTGTTATATTTTCCATATTTGTTCTGTAATTTTTGTTAGAATTTGGATTAATTCTGTCTGCATAGCTCAAAAAAGTTTTATTGATATGCCAGCTGTTCAAAATGATTTATTTCTTCCAAGTGCTGTGAGAGCCACTTCACTTTCTAAAATTGTGAGTTCGTCATGAAAAGGTCCTTCCTTGAAGGAATCTATCCTCCTTTCATTTCTTTTATATAGTTCCTCTGAGTACTGCTGCCATCATCTTTCTGCTTTATTCTAATCTATAATGTGTTCCCTGTTGGTCATATAAGATCCCTCCTGTTGGCTTGAATTTCCCTGTGGCTTCATAGATTTTGGGAAGTGATCCTTTATTATACCATTTTTAGTGTTGTTCTTTGATTTCTTTGCATTGATTATAACAGTTCTTTGTTCCTATGCCCAAGCTGTGTATAGCCTTGTTCAAGATTCTTATTCTGTTTCTGTCACCTTTTACTTTTGATCTCACCTATCTGTAACCATTTTAAGAGTTTCATCTTTCATCCAATGAGACTTTTTTTTCCTGTTTTGGCTACAGATAGTGTGTTTTTACATCCTTCTCTGATAGCATCCTTGGTTTCAGTCCAGAATGCTTCTGGTTCCCTGACAGTTAGGCTTAGCAGTGCAAATTTAAAGCACATGGTCTTTAAATTCTACAAGGATGTTGTTTGGATGTTATTACTATAGTGTACTTCTTTAGTTTACTCTTATTTTTGGTCTGTGCCATGTTCTGCTCCTGGTCTTGCTTTTGCAGAGGGGAAAGTGCTCTTTGATATTCTGTTTCCATTTATTTACAGGCATACCTCAGTTAACAAAGCCTGTGACAAATAACATCCTTTTTACAAAGTCTTTTTATGTCCCTTATCCCCCTTGTTTACATCTTTGACCTAGCTGGAAGTTTTTTAGCATCAGAACTGGGAGGATGGTGAAGGAGAAGTGGAGAAACACAAGCGTTAAGTGGAAGCAAGATATCTGTAGTAAACAATGCAACAAAGCTTTAGCTGGGAAAGAACAAGATTCTACTGTAGCTGTATACAGCTGCTTGCAACAGGCAAGGTTAACAGCAATTGCTTCTAGAATCCCCTACTGAGCATGTGTGAATAGCAAAACAAATGGAAAGAAGGAGAATATACTCCTAGGATGTTAAAAAAGCATAGATTCTATCCAGAACTTTGAAAGGGAATGGAGAGAAGTTTTGGATTGGATAAAGACATGATATAAGAAAAGAAATAAGAATAAAGCAAGATTGTAAGTAATGCAATGTAATAGTGTAGCAAGGTAAAATAATAATGTAACAATGTAGCAAGGTAGTAAGGTAACAAAGCAATTGTATAACAATGTAAGATGTAACAAATCCCTTGAGTAAGCAACAATTATACATGATTGAAATGGATACTCGCAGATTCAACTGGAAAACAAGCTTGGAAGTGGGGAGGGTTTTTTTTTAATGTTTAATTAAAATCTTTAATAAAAATATTTTAAAAAAAGCATAGATCTAGAAGCCTGGCCACCAAAATGAAAATTGTAAGAAAAGTGGAGGTGGGTGAAAGGAAACAATTATCTCTGGATGCGTTGTGGAAGAAGCTTTCAAGTGGTCTTTAGAAGGTTCAAAAGTTTTTGTTTATTTGTCCAACGCTTCCGAAACCTAGTTGTTGCATATTCCATGTACATGTTGTGAGTTTTGAATAAAAAGTTGATCAAAACATGTCTAACCAGCCTTCTTTTTTGTGAGGTAGGAACCTGTTGTCGTATCCCAGACAGACAGGCAGCCAACCAGCAGACCAGCAGAGTAGAATTTTACTCACGACAGAGAGAGGGAGTAGTTCAAATGAAGTTCAGGTCAGAAAGTCCCAAAGCAGCCAAATCCACAAGGGCAAATCCAAATTGGCGTCAGACAAGCAGAGGTCCAAGAGAGTCAGGATTCAGGAAGACATGGCACAAGGTTTCAACCACTGGGAAGATCAGTTGTCAACCCTGAGGAGATAGACCAGCTTTTGCCTTTTAAAGGCCACAGGTGTTCCCTCATTAAAGCTTGTTTGTTACATAAACAAGCTGAATGCCTGAGACCTTCTTTCTCACATTGTCTTTTCTACAAGATAGGAGTCTGTGTTGCTTCATCTTCTGATACTTGCTCCCCCTGCTGCTGGTCCCCCCTGGGCAAACTTCTGCCTCCTCCTCACTGTCAGGGTCTTCAAGGCAGGGCATGAGACCTGTCTCTATTCTTTTCATGTTCTTTTGCCTTTTGTACCAAATTTTCTGTCAAAAAAGTAACACTGAGGAACACATCTAATTCATTAGATGAGATATTTTTTGTTAGCTGTTTTCAAGTCAGCTATGGGAGACCTATAAACGAGAGACTTCAGAGTCATCCTGTCTTTAGTAACCTTTTTCAGGTCTTGCAGATTCAGGGACGTGCCATCCTTGATTGAGTCTATCCATTTGTAATGCAGTCTTCTTCTTTTCTTACTGCCTTCTACCTTACCAAGCACTATTGTCTTTTCTAGTGAGTCATATCTTCTCAGGATATCGCCAGAGTACGATAGCTTCAGTTTAGTCATCTTGGCTTCTAGAGAAAATTCAGGCTTACTACTAGTCTATTTGATTTGTATATTGGACACCTGTTGAAATCCATGTATACAGCCACCTTTTCAGTTGTCTGAAGAATGTGTTTGCAGTGAATAAACTGTTGGCCTCACAAAATTCAGTAAGTTGTTTTCCTGATTTGTTTCTTGATCCTACAGTGTTTAGTTCAGCTTTGTTTCCTAGTTTTCTGTTGCAGTTGGTTATGATTATCAACATGTCCTGTTTTGATGCCTGATCAATGTCTTCCTGGATGCCTGTGTAGAATTGTTTGCTTTCTTCTTCTTCCGCCTCTGTGGAGATCATAAACTTGGATGACAGTTATACTGAAAGATTTTCCTTGAGGTCTTAGTGATTTTATGTAGTCAGACTTTACATTTTATCATTGACTGCTTTTGCTACATCTTACTTCACTATAAGTGACTATAAAATGACATACTGTTTCTTCTTAGATTGTCATTTCCAGAGTAAATCACTATGTAATTATGTGATTGAAAATGTCCCGTTCCTGTGCACTTCAGCTTGCTCCTACCGAGTATGACTATGTTTATGTATTTCATTTCTTATTTTACAATTTCTAGCTTTCCTTGATTAATGCACCTCATGTTCCATGTACCTGTTATAAGGGTTGTGCAGTTTTGGACATTGCTCTCACATCTGCGCATATCATCAGCTGAACATCCTTTCAACTTGATTCTAGTTGTGTCATTAGATACAGCACAACTTGTACTTATTCTCTGCTCTTCTCTAGTAGCTGGTTTAGTGGCTTCTGACTTCTGGTTCTTACTTGCTTATGCATTGGCTCATCATAGGGTTTTCAAGGTAAAAGAAATTCAAGGGGTTTTTACCATTCCCTTCTTCTACACAGTTACTAATAAGAATCAGCTGAAGGAGCCCTGGTGGCACAGTGGTTAAATGCCAGTACTGCAACCACAAGGTTGTGAGTTCAATCCTGCCAGGCTCCAAGGTTGACTCAGCCTTCCATCCTTTCATAGGTCGGTAAAATGAGTACCCAGCTTGTTGGGGGCAATTAGCTAAAATACATTGTAAACCGCTTAGATAACACTAGTTGATAGGCGGTATAGAAATAAATGCTATTGCTATATATATATTGCTATTGAAGGGCCACTGCAGTTGTCTCTCAGAGATTCTCTGCCAGTGTAATCCCCCACTGCTGTTGTTGTCCAGTAGCTGTTTGGAACATTTTGTCTGGCTTTTCAGCAAAAGCCTGTCTTGATGGGAGACCCTATCAGTATCAGTTTAACTGTCAGTATAACCCTTTTATTTCAAGGGGTCATACACTTCCCCCACCGTGGAAAGGTAGTGCCAAAGAAGGTTTACTGTCATAAAAAATAGTCTTTTGGGCCATGACCTAAAGAGCATACTTTATTATTTTTCAAACCATGCTAAATTATATAAGCTTGTGTAGTGTTACCCTAAGAGATGGGAGACTTTAAGACCCACCCACAGTGCCAGCTTCTCTTTGAAACTTGGAGAAATTATAGCTCAACAGAAGCCTGTGAGAGAATAGTAATGGCAGGATCTTTTCACCCATATATGCCAGTAATAACTGGAGAGAGAGAGAGACTCCACTTTTAAAAATAAACAAAATGCTTTATTTGAAATAAGCATGCATGCACACACACACACACACACACACATGAAATCAGATACTCTCAAGAGCCATACAAGGCTATCAGAAAATAAGGCACAATACTTATATCTGTTTTGAAAGCTGGGAAGGAACTTTCCTTGCAGGTCTTAACATGTGGTACAGCACGATTGGGATAAAATAATAAAATCATATATTCTAAGTTGTAATAGTGTACAGCTTAACTTGGTTGCATTTGCTTTTTATTCCTATGTGTGTTGAGTTATGATATGAAATACGATGAGGTATCAAGTGCAAATGAGGGAACCTCTGTTTTCATGTAGCTAAATATGAAGACATACATCATGTTTGAGTGTGTAGGAGGAAGTTGGTTCCATTCCTCAAAGGTCCATCCCTGGTAAAAGAGAAGAACTTTTAGTTAAATTAAAACATACAGTGATGTCCCTTGTATTCAGATTGTTTGCTTCTGGTAGAAGAACATGCTTCTTCCACCTAGAGTTTTGGGTTCCGTGGGATGATCTAAAACTATATTATGCCATTTGTCATAAAGTTGTGAACGAAAGCATGCTTCTTCTGATAAAGCTATTATCATAGTGGAGTTTTTGAACTTTTTCCCCAGTGGTTTAACTAGACTAATTTTTCTGATGCAACACTTACGTTTGTATTACATTAGTATCTCACAAAAATCAAAGGTAATTGATATCCACCTATGGTGAAACTTCAGTAATCATTCCCTCCCACTCTCTGTGCTCTTCTTATTTTATACTTCTCACAGAATATGGCTTTTGAAATGGGTTAAGCCTTTTTTGGTGAGTTGGAGAGACCTAGGATGGTGACATAGGACTTGTCTTATTTCCCCATATGAGAGAAATGTTTTGTTGGAAGTGCAATGTTATGTAAAAAATACAGTTGATAACTAGATAGGTCACATGCTCTTGTTGAAATTTATAACCATGTTTACCACATACATGCCAATTAAGATATTTGAAGTAGATTGTTTTGTTTGTTGGGAGAGAAATGTGGTCCTGATATGTGACAAAATGAAGACTGAATTATAATTTTTGCAAAAGATTTCTTTAGCAAGTGTGAATGATAAATCTCAAAAAATCAAGTTATCTGACAAAGGGCTGTAGAAGTGGGAGTGGATAAGTGGATTTCAAATGCTCCGTGCCAAAGAGATATATGCATAGCCATAAGATTTAAATGCTTTGGGCAGGGTGACTTTTCATCATCATCATGATCATGGTGGGGGGAAGATGAGGAATATCTTGTGAAGCCTGAGTATTTTCTTCTCTGGCAATATCACAGTGCACAGCTGTAGACACCTGAGAATGAAGAGTGTATCATGTCTGTTTAGCATATGTACTTCTGTAGAGTACTTACCATCAGTTGTGGTACAATAACAAATTGCAACATCTTCTCTTGAGTGTCTGGATTCCATCCTGTACCTGTTGACTCTCCTACTTGTATATTTTCATCTTAGGAAGCACTTCTGTTTTCTCTTCCTCTCCATAAGGCAATTTGAAATCACTTGCTAAATCCTGCACTGAATTATGCTTCTTGTTATACTCCTCTACAAGTTTGTCAATGAAATGAAGTAAACAGTTAAAATTTCAGGGTTGAGTACTAATCTGATGATATTGGGTAACATTACAATTAAAATAATTGCTCCAATGCAGTGAGATTTCTCTTAGGTGCAGCAAAAGGTGACTACGTTTATTGTTAAAATACAGAGTAAGATCTAGCCAATATTAAGCACTTGAAATCCTGTTGTTTCTATAGGAAAATTAAGTATATTCCCAACTATCTCCTGTTGAAATTAGTGGAACTTTAAAGTGATTGACAGAGATTGGATGGCGATTTTTCATTTCCTGAAATATCTCAGAGTTGTATTATATGCGTGTATATGAGACATAATAATAATACAAGCAAAGCAGAGCTTTGAAGACATCTCACTTTAAATGTCACATGTTCGAGGAACATAATATATTTACATTACCTTTTGTATGCAAACTTTATTTTATAGTAATCAATGAAACTTACAGTGTTTATGACAACTGACATCATAGTCTTATCTTTCTGCCTATGCATAATTGGAACTGTGCATCTAAAAGAGAAAGATTTTACTTTGATAAGTCCTTACCCCACATGCACACAATACTTTTGATACTGAGGGGCTCATGTGATACTGACTTGGAAAGTTACAAAAGTTTACAGAAGATAGCAAGATTTCATAACATCTTGACAGCCTGAATGTTGACCCACTCTCAGGACTATCTGGAGCCAGATACAAGGATATAAAACAGATGTGAATAAAAGACAGTTTTGGACCCATTAGTAGATTGCTGGCACGTTTGCAGTAGATTGGGAAGTATTTCTGACAATAGCAGCATAATTTTCCCTGTCCCTAATTAGGCTTTTGCATATCTGCTCTGTAGTAATCAGTAAACTTGTATGCACAGGTTATCACGGTGCTTAATTCCTAGACTACTGTAAGTAATTGGCTTCATCATCTGAGACACCATTTTCCATCAGGTTCCTTGTGGTTCACCTCATCTCAGCGCTATTTTGCATCTAACTCTGCTGGCTGATGAATCTCAAACTAATACAATACAAAGTCGACCCTGTTAGCCTGAGGCCAGCCTTTGTGTGATGTGAAGATCTGGATGCTGTTCCAGTCTGTCTGTTTGCTATCTCTAATGTGATATAAATGGAAGAATATTAGAAGAATGGTAAATTCCAAAATATTCATTAGAAAGAACGGCTCTCAGCCAGAATGTCTACATGTAAAAGTATGCCTGCTGGTGCTGGTTTATGCTGAAAATCAAGTGATAGCCCTTAAAAGTTGGCTGTATGAATCAAGAGACAATGAAAAAGGTTCTTCAGTGGTGTGTGGTCTTAAAGGGGGCAATTCTGTGTACATTTATTTGGTAAAAGATTGTGTCAAATCAATTGGGCATTAATTCAGGGTAAACATGCCTTAGGGTGGACCTAAGTCGGAAATGACTTGAAAGTACACAACAAACATGCACAATATTGAACTAGGTCTATTAGATATTCAGCATTGGAGGGTTTTTTTACTGTGTGAGCAATCATGAGAGCTATCCTGGTTATTCTCAAGTACCTGTCCAAAACTACCTAGGACAGTGGTTCTCAACCTGTGGGTCCCCAGATGTTCGTGGACTTCAGCTCCCAGAAGCCCCAGCCACTATGGTCAATGCTCAGGGCTTCTGGGAGCTGAAGTCCACGGACATCTGAGGACCCACAGGTTGAGAACCACTGACCTAGGAGATAAACACATTGTTTCTGCATTGCTCACTGTTGGCTTAGGGAATTTAACTTCCATTCCATGTAGAAGTTTGACGTATCTCCCCCTGTTTCCTGTTCTACTTGCCTAGTAGGGCATAGCTGGGATGCAGTGAATGGTGGGAAAGAGGAACTTCTAGTAATGTGGAGAGCTATGTGTCATAGAGTTCACTGGTATTTGTAAAAAGAGTGAAGTAGTTTTATAACTCGTGGTATCCATAGAACACAGTACTGTAGAGGGAGTGTTCTGTTTTTCCTTGAGATACTTATGGTATGAAACTTCCTTGTTGAAAATAAACATGCCATTTAATAGTTACAGTCATACATCATTGTTAAAGGGAAAATCCCATAATTCTGTAGGACAGAATACATTATTCATTAGCATTGGGTTATCTCGCATTTTACTATCCAAATGATGTGATGTAAAAGAAGTGTTAAAATAGCTATAGTACTGCTAACATGTAATTTAAGTAGCTTTAATTTTGTGAAAAAGTTAATTGTGTTCTTGATATTTCTTGCAATAAGAATCTACCAAATGACATTTTTGACTAAATTTGTTAGAATTAATCAAGCTGAAGTGAGCTCACTTTGAGGTATAGCATCTCTGGATAATTCTGGACTCTGTCTGCATTTTGATTTAATTTCTGGACAACTTGATGAAACTCTTGCTTATTGGATTGGAAGAATATGATAATTTACAAGTGGAACATAGTTACATGGGAAGGTTTGATATAATGAGCAAAAATGCATGACTAACACATTCTTAAATAACTAGTTCCAATTGCATTTTTATGGGTATATCGAGAAGGACTTGACAGCTCTCATACATACATAACTACTAGTCTCCTTTGTAGAGCAGATCGTATGTGTGTTTATGTGCCCTCAAGTTGCGTGTCAACTTAAGGCAACTTATGAATTTCTTTTTTTTTTAAATTATATTTTTATTAAACACACACAGAGTTTATAGATAAAAAACAATGCATGTAAGAGTATATAAAAAACAATACACACACACACAACAAAAGGAAAATAAATATTATTTACCTAAAACTAGTACAAAACTGAACTACATTGACTAACCACATCTACATACTAGCACATGGGGATCAAACAGATGTGACTTCCAGCCTCTCAGCTGGTGGCAATAACATTTATTATTACTATACTTCCTCAAAGTTACTAAGATTTACTAAATGAAAAACATGGAGATAAAATATAATAACATTTTAAGAATTTACAATTTGCTTCTGGAAAATCACTCACTATCACTACCTAAACCCTGAGATTCAACCCACCCCCATGGTGACCCCATGAATTTCATAGCGTTTTCTTAGACAAGGAATATTCAGAGGTGGTTTGGCCAATCCCTTTCTTTGAAATATAACCTACAGTACATGGTAGTCATTGGCAGTCTCCGTCCAAGTACTAACCAGAGCTGACCCTGCTTCATTTCCAAGATCAGATGGGATCTGGTGCCTTTAGGGTATTTTTCTTCCCCTTCTGCATTCAGATGACAGCTGTGTACAAAATAAAACTAGTAATATAGCCACTGGTGGTTAGAGTGAACAGAGGAATGTTGTGGAGATTAATAATCATCTGACATGTTTTGTAAAACATTCCTAAAATAGTATTCAGATGATTAGAGATTTTATAGGGCACAACAAAGAGAAGGAAAACACTAACCCTTTATGTGTTTTACTGTTATGGCAATTGAAACAATACCTGTAGCTCACTGAGAAAACAGAGAACTTTATTTTTTCAACTATGAACATTTTGCTTTAGGTGAATGCTATGTAATTTATCATTTGAAAAACTTCTAACTTTTCTTTTCCTTTTGTTTAACTAGAAGCTACAAATTCCCAAAGGTTTCTGTAGCTGACAGGGAAAATATTTCATTTTCATATTTTATCCCACTAATCCTCCAAGGAATTCAGGGTGAGGCATACTGTTCTTCCACTACCCATTTTATTTTCACAACAACTCTTAATTACTGTATATACTTATATGCATGTCTAAAAATGTTAGTCAAAAATTGACCCAAAATATCTGGGGTGACTTATCTATGGGCCAATGTAAGTACTGTAACTTTACTCTTATCAGAAAAGGAACCATTCCCTTCTCTGAGTACAATAAAGAAAGGTGAAAGTAGTCTGTCCCAGGAAAGCCTAAAAGAACCGCTGATCCCCTCTACTCTCTCTGTTGTCCCCCCACTTCTGGCCTTTTTGAATGTTTGGTTGTGAAAATGGAGCTTCCCCTCAAAGGAACATTGTGAGAATAGAAGGGTTTGGTGCTTCTTTTAGGTTCCTCTTGAGATGGCGTAAGCTCTTGCGTTTCGCCACTCTACTCAGAGAACGGGATGCATCCTTTTTTTTTTATAAGAGTTAATACTGCACCTTAACTTTTATCAAAAAAGGAACCATCTCCTTCTCTGAGTAAAGTGGTGAAAAGTCCTTATTGAATGCCTAGGTGGGAAAATGGCAGCAGTGGTGAAGGCCGTAGACATCTGGCTCCTGAAATGGTGCTGGTGCCTTTCCACTCTCTGCAGAATGACCCTCAACTTATTCATAGGTCATATCAAAATCCATAATTTGGCCCCCGAACCTGCCATCAACTTATACGTGAGGTCACTTTAACACACAAGTTACCCAGTGAGCTTCCTGATTGTGTATTGAGTCAGAGCTCTGCCTAACCTGATATGATTTTCTCTACATTTGGTCTACAGGTATTTATGTATATGTACACACAGATATACATATATGAGTAATACAGGTATGTTACTCACTATGAAATTGCCTTAGTAATTAATTTACTAATGGAATAACTGAATATATTAAGGAACTTGGTACATTAAGCTTTCATTAGGTAGGATAGCATTAAATCATGATCATCTGGTAAAAGTTGCATTACCTTTTGAGCAGCAACTCAGATTAATTATTTCTTAGTTCTCACTTGCTGCTGCCTTCCATGCGCATACCTGAGTTTGGAGATAATACTCCCATTTCACCATGGAAGATTTGAAACCATGCAGTGATATCATTCTTAGAATGGCAAAATCATTAGGCCTGGAAAGCAAGACCCGGTCAACACTCACTCTAGGCTTCATCTTTCAGACCCAAGATATTGCACCAGTTATGCTACCACTTTTGCCAATACTGCTGGAACTAATAAAAAAAAAATCATGGGTCAGTCTATGCATGACCCCATGTGCCTCTAAGAAATTATAGGGTCTTTGTAAGGTACAATAAGAGAATGTAGGGTTTTTTTTTCACTCATCCTACTCCAAATTCTATTGTAGTGGGAGTCAAAAAAGAGTCAAAAACTTCATTCAATTCCATCTGATAGAGAAGGCAGGACAATGGATTTGTTGGGCAGATATGTATATTGCTTTAGCTGTTATGTGTCCAATTACCAAGCCTGCATGACAGGTTATCAGCTGTTTTCATGGAAGAGGAGGCATAAGTAAATGCTGTGTATTTCTTCCAACAAGAGGCAAACCAACTGGAAGCGAATTTAATTTTCAAGACTGTGCAGCAAAATCAATTTCAGTTGTATTTACTCTGAGGAAAAATGCCAGGCTGTATTTTCCTTCTTAGACCGGGTTAAGGTTGTCTTTAAGGACTGGCTTTCCTGTGTTGTAGTAAGAAATTGTACTGGTTCTAATAACTTTAACAATAGCTGTATTTCTGCACTATGTAGTCCTACTAGTCATTTCTACACAGGGTATCTTCCAGTCTCTTCTCAAGAAAATTATCCCTGGACTGAAATCTGTGGGAATCTTTGATCTTTAAGGCTGCCAGAAAGTGTAGGTGCTCACTATTCAGTCTAGTATACAGTAAGTCAGTTCGAGAATTGCGCAAAAGACCTGTAATGCGGTCCAGAATTACTCTATATGTTTTAAGAGTTGTCTTGCCTGGCTTGCTGACTGAAAGTGCTGTACAGTGTTAGGCTGTTAGGAAGAATTAATGAAAGTGAGTTTTTTGCTGATTAGCTATTGCCACTATGATAGTGAGAGTATGAATAGACACACTCCTCATGGCACCAGTTTCATGAAGATGTCTACAATGCTTCCTTAAAATTGCAAATGTGTCCACTGATCTGAGGTTGTGGACCTGTGGGCTCCTGGTCTGTATGTAGATCTGTCAGTCCAGAAAAGATGTGAAATGCACAGTTTTGTGCATTTAAGCACAGAATATGATTACACAGGGGGGAAATGGCCTTGTCAAGCTGTGACAGAAGAAAGGTAGAAAGGTTAAGCGTTCATTAACCTCTCGCTCCACACCTGTAGTTTATCTTTCTGCAAGACCCTCTGTTTTCCTCCATGTGATTTGAGAAGTTCCTTGTTTAAACAGATGAAACTGATACTTGTGTGTCTGGTTTAATCTTGATATGAAGCTCAGAGTGTCTGGATTAGTTTTGAAAGTTGGTGGTACAGAAGGATGAAGTGTTTAAACCATAATATATGGATTGCAGAAACAACAAGAAAACAACTTAAACAACAACGTGGCTTTGCTAATGTTCCTGAAAGTATATTTCAGAAATAGACACTTACTTTTAAGAGATTAAGTCTTGGGGCAAATACAGGCTGGCACTCCCTAGCTGCCTAATTTTTTTTGCCAGATTCCGCACTTTTTATGTTGTGTGCTACATAGACATTGCTAGCTATTATTACATGCACGCTTCCAATACAGAGCTTTTGCCAAATTGATACTGGATTGGCAGAATAGAGAACATATTCATTACCTGAATATGAATCTGTTATTAAGTATATGAATCTGGCTCGGTACATATAGACTTTCTAACAGTTTAGTGTGGCTTCTATGCAACTTGATAAGCACATTGTTTTTTTCCCCACCTTGCAGTGATTTTTGTCTTACAGATGTTTCTCTGCTAAGTATTCCTTGTGAAGGTATGTATGCTTTGGGTCTTTCTCTCCCTCTACCCCTTGTGTTATCTGCCAGTCAAGAACCAATTAATGACAGGAGGAGCCTTGTATTATTTCTCCTGATCTAGGTGGATATTGTGCTGTTTGATATATTTCCCCTCCCCCTGAGTATTTGCATTTAGAATTTCTCTGACTTTCCCTCTGTAGGTCAATTGGCTATGCTTTCCTGTCTCCTATCACAAACTGTGTTCACCTGAAACAAGCCAGGGAGCTGTCGGAACTCTGCCTTGTCATGTATGGTGTATGCATCGTGCCAATACACACTCTGCAGTTGCTCCTGCTTGTAGTGGGTGTGGTTAAAGTAGCCACAGATTCTTGCTCTGTGATTTTTATGCAGCTGCTTTGAGTCCCAGCTGCCTTGTGTCCCAGATTGGGAGAAAGGCAGAATAAAAATATGTACACTTCTGGTTTCTCTCCACCAAACCAAGAACACTCCCTGGATTGTTTCTCTGGTAGGAGGAAAAACAAGCCAAGAGAGGGTATCTGACTCCATGTGCATGTCATATTAAACAAACCACATAGGAAAGCTCCATGATTTGCCTGGGAGTGAGAGCGCTTGAGCAGGACACACTAAGATGTCACTTATACATATTGTGATAGGCAAATTCACTTATTGAATGATTATTCATAAGAAGAGTTTCTGTTTAAGCCATCTTTTCCTTTGTAGAAGTAAAGCCTTCATTTTGCTGGGTTTTCCGCTGTCTTGAGTTGCAGCTCATAAGGCCTGGCATGATCTTTTTACCTCACTCATACAGTTTATTTTGTCTCAGCCTCCTTTAACTGTCCATTCATTTTCCTTCCTTCCTTCCTTCCTTCCTTCCTTCCTTCCTTCCTTCCTTCCTTCCTTCCTTTCGTGATCCTTTTCTTCTTTGCAGTTCAGTTTCAGTTATAAAGAGCTCTGTTTGTGATACTCTAGAGCAGTGATGTATTTAAGTCTTTTACTCCAAGCCTCAAGTCAAATCTCAAATCCCTACTTTTAATCCTCTCCCCCCTCCAACACCTCTATCCAGTCTAACGACAGCAACTTCTCACTTCTCTTCTCCATGTCTTGCAAACTTCAGCCGATTCTCAGACCAGGAAAACTGAGGAATGAGGGATTGCTGTTGCTAGGACTGGAGAGAGACATGGGGAAAAGAAATGAGGGAAGCCACTGGAAGATAGGAGCCTACTGGTAGTATCTCTAAAACTGGGTGGAATTTTGATGGTCTGAGTATCTGGGAGAGGACAGCTAGTGCCAGCCAAAGAGGAGGGGAATGTAGACCTTCAAACTCCGAATAATCAAATTTGTGAAAGGCAAACCTGCAAACATGAATGACTGACTCTGCTGCTTGCTTGCAAGGAAGCTGCTGGGACTCTGACTCTGCCACACATGAGAGAGTGGAGTCTAAGCTTCTTCTCAGATGACCTCTCACCTCCAATGCTGAGACCACTCCTTTACCACAGTCACCAAAAAAAGCTGCAAACCTCTGTTTTCTCTGTCTTCAGTCTTCCTTCGCTTTTGCTTGCCTCTAAATGGCTTCTCAATAAATGTGGGAAACAAGGGAGAGATGGGGATAAGGAGCATGTGCAGGTCTCATTGAGTTATCAACATAACATTCCTTCAGTGCTGATTGGGAAAAGGTTGGAGGGGGAGGTAGGACTGCCAATGGCAGCAAGTCCGTCACTAAAAATAGATGAGTCAAGTCAGTCCATCATTTATTGCCAAGTTGAGTCTAAGGCCATTTCCGTACTACACTGTTATAGTGCTATTATTCCACTTTCAACATTCTGTGGAATCCTGAGGTTTGCAATTTAGAGAGGGGCATTGAGACTTCTCAGCCAGAGAGCTCTTTGGCCTCAGTAAACTACAAACCCCAGAATTCCAAGGATGTTGAAAATACAATAATAGGACTATAACAGTGTAGTGCAGAAATGGCCTAAGTCGAGTCATTGAAGCTTGAGTCTGAGTCAGGTCAACTGACTCGAGTCTACATCACTGCTCTAGAGTAGAATGGTGAATAAGGCTACCACATGTGGCAGAACTTTCTTGGTAGCTGCATCCCAGTTGTGGAACAGTCTTCTGTTACCAGTCTAGCTCACACACTTGCTTTGTTAAAGCACCATATATATATATTTGTGTGAGCTTTCAGACAGTAAGCATGTGTGTATTTGTCTTCTGCTGCTGTATGTTTGAATTGCTTTTATTGTATTTTATCCACTTAGATCTCGCTTGAAGAAGAAAGGGAAACAGAGCAAATAAATCAAAATTTTAAAAAATTGAAGACTAATTTACCTGCAAGTTTGGATTGGATGTGTGTTCAGCTACCTGGATAGGGGCATAGCCAAATGTGTGTTGAGATCTAAAGGCTGTTACTTAAAACGAGTACAGAAAGGCATCAATCCATCCTTTGAGACCTTGGAAAATAGGTAGCATATTAACTTTGAATCTCACCAGGTGGTAGTCTCTCACTCTCAGATCTAGAGTGGTTAAAGGCAAAGATTTGAAGGGTTTTCTCTGTAGAAAATATTTGGATGGCTTATAATTTATAAATTACTTTTCATGTTGTATGCAAGCACCTGGAGCAGTTCCAACGTTTTATCTTTTTTCCTGTGAACCATAGATTATCTTAACTTTTTCAGTTATCAGTTGTAGAATCTTTTTTTACTATGACCATATGACTGAGGGTACACTTACATGTTACCTCAGAAATTCCTGTTCTTAAATCTTTATTTAGGTCAGAATTCCTGTATTTTTTGTTGTAATATTTAGCTATGTACAGAGGTTTGCCCTGGAGAAAATACTTTCCTTAGCCTCTAGATACAGTGAAATTACATGGGCATGAGACTGGTTAAGGTAGTTCTTCTGCCTGTTATAGGGATGCCCTTAGTATGCAGCAATGCAAGGCTTGGAAGTAATGCATTATGAGTAACAGTTTACCTATAACATGTCGTTTTGTGGAGAAATGAGGGCATACATAGTAGAACAGTGATTGGTAACATTAGCTTGTGTATGTAACAATAAATGTTTTCTTGTTCAGATTTTAGAAATAATAAGGTGAAAATAAGTTGTTATTTCTAAAACTTGAAGAGAAATTTTGGGGGATTTCAGGGTGTTTATGTTTATAAAATATATTTTGCAAAGTAATATATATTTATTTATTTAATTACAAGTATTGTGTCATTTTTAATAAAAGGAAAGTGGATATGTTAACTTTAGGAAAAATAACACCCCAAGGTCTGGGAATCTGTACGCTCATAAATTAAAGGAAATTTCTTTATAAACTTCAAAAATTGATTGACAGGAACTTGTCAGTTTAAATAATGTCAGCGGCAGTGTGTCTGGTGGGGCATTTTGGAGGATGAGTGACAGAAGGAACCAGAAGTCAAGAAGGGAGAAGCCCTCTTCACTTGTTCTTCCTGTAGCTTTTGTGCCTGAAGAAAGGAGTAGTGGAACTGTATTGTAGACCCTGCTCCAACCCTAGCCCTGTCCATGGATGGTCATATGTTGGCTCTCTTGAGGAGTGTAACTTGCATATAGGCTGTGCTGACAGAGATAACTAAATCTCTGCCATGAAGGATGTTTGGGAGGGGTCCAGCAGTGTAGTCTTTCTGTCATCTTCTCTGAACATAGAGACTAGGCATGGAAATCCAATAAATGGCTTTTGCATGAGTTTACAGGGGCAGAATGTCTGTGTGTTAGTTTTGAGAGAGAAGTGGTGTGTGGGACCAGTGGGGGAATTACTTTATTCTAATCTCTGATGGCTTAAATGAGAGACAGGAAAAATAGATTCCACCAAGGAAACTTCTGCAACCTGTAGGGTTGATTTAAAAAAAAAATACAAACTTTTTTTAGTGCAAAAGACTGGGTTGGGAAACATTTTGCCATACTTTTGTGCTATTTTAGGTTTTGGGGAGCCCTCTGCTGAGCCTAACACAGCCAGCAGTGAGGCAAATGTTTCTCTTACACCCACTTGGTGGTAGAGTGAGACATACTGGGAAAAATATATATGTAAAAATGAGAAGGTTAATGCCCCAGGGTTGTGCAGCCCAAGGAGTTTGGGATGTTACTGATCTCTGGCTTAAACAGTAAATATCCAACCTAGATGGGAGAGGACTACTTTAGGAGGAATTCCTCCCCAGATTCCTTCATCACTGTTGAAGTACGCTCCCTGGTAGGCCTCTTTACAGCATTAGAGAGGTTCTGTTCTAGCTTGTCAGCAACCCCTAACAAAAAACATTCTGTGTAGTGCAGAGTGTGGTGGTCCATCATGGGCTCCTTCCAAGAGCTGCACCAACCCCCACCCCTAGTAAAACTGGAAGTTGCCAGACATCTACTTCTTGTTTCGTAAAAGAAAAAAAAAGTAACCCTAGAATGTTTTGGAAGGAACAAAACATACATGGGCAAGGACTTATGCCTTGTTTTAAAAGACAATACCTGGTCCTAGATTCTTCCAAAAGTAGCAATTCTCTCTTTTTTGACTGCTAAAAGACTGTTGGGGAAATGTCTAGGAGACCCTGAGAAAATGGACTCTGCCATATGTTTCCATCTTGCGTTTTAGAAGGTTGGGATAACTTTTGGTTGCAGGCCTGGCTTGAGTTATAGTTTGGAATTAAAGGATGCCATCCATTCATTTGTAACAGATGCCACTGCAGATTGATTGCATGTAGCATCTAACACCTTTCAAAAACCTGTTTCATGAGTATTCACTTTTCATTTTGAAGAAGATATTCTTAAGGAAGTTAGCTCTAACACCATTACTTTTAGCCTTTGATGGAAGTAAGTGCCATCTGACTTAAATGCTGGGCTGCAAGTCCAATTGATTGCCAAGGTTTCGTTTTATTTTCAGTCCTTAGAAATCTAACTAACTTTGCCCATCTTGACTAGTGCGTTTCTTTTGTCCTTTGCACTGCAAATTTGTGCATTGCAAATTTCCTATCTTTGATAGTCTGTCTTGGTAGGTTTTTTTTTTAAAAAAGACAGAAGTGTTTCTTTAATGTGATTATTCAAAAGTTCAGTGATCTGAAAGGGGTTTTCATTCTGTGACAGAGGCTTTTAATATATTTTCTCATGAGTCTTGTAACACTTTCCCTAGGAAAAAGATTGATTCAAGGGATTTTTTTGAAACTCTGTACTTTTTAAAAAAGATGTATGAAAGACTCCAGCAGTTATGATATTAAGAAATAGTTCTGTGACATTCATTTGTATCTCTTGAGTTTCTGTGATAAATTACAAGTTCAGCATAAATTGACTTCCACAGAGAGAATACTGCGTGCTTCATTTTATGTGGAGTCTATATTTAAAGTGGAATACCTTTCAGTTTTCTAGTGAGCTTTTAAAATATGCACATGCATTCACAGGTGTGTGTGCATTGACACATGGACAGACAAAATTAAGAATGACGAGATTTTTAAATTTTAAAGGTACAATGGCTAGCCTAATGGACTGTGTTGCAATTCTAGGATCCGGTGTTATTGCTGTTTTATTGTATAATTCTATATAATAAAGTTTCACCTTGTACTTCTGCGTCTGTATCATTATGTGTACAGTATATTAAGATATGATTTGCTCAGTGGTAGCAGACTTAATTAATATTTAAGGGACATTAATGTTCCCTGAAGTATTTGTCCTATGACTGTTTCTGGGAGAGAGTGAGAGAATCTAAGTCAGTAAATGCATCAAGGGAATCGGATAAAAAAAAATGGCATTTCCTGCAAAAGGAAGTGTTATTTTTTCCATTCAGTGTTTCAGAATAACTGTAGATAGAGGCCCTTGGATAAAAAGAACAAAACTAGGTACACCTCTTGTACATTATACAGGATCTGCCTCTGTCTCTACTGCTTATGAAGGCGCAGCCACCCAGCCACCCTGCTGTGTTGCCTCTCAGAGGAAAAGGAAGAGACTCACTGACCATAAGGGAAAGAGGAACCAGCAGCACCCACCCACTCACCAGAAGACAATGGTGGCATCTACACCCACCCTATCATTGGAGAAAGAGAAAGCAAGGAGAAGGTGGACAATGGCCTTGATAGCAACTGTGGTAGTCCCCTTCATGCTACATTCCCCCCTGCTCCCATTAAAAGCTATCCCCCATTAAGACCAGGACAAGGAGCAATGGATGCAAGCTGCAGGAGGGGAGATTCCGCCTGAACCTCAGGAGGAATTTCCTGACGATCAGGGCTGTCCAGCAGTGGAATGTGCTGCCACAAAGTGTGGTGGAGTCTCCTTCGTTGGAGGCTTTTAAGCGGAGGCTGGATGGCCACTTGTCGGGAGTGCTTTGATGGTTTTCCTGCATGGCAGGGGGTTGGACTGGATGGCCCTTGTGGTCTCTTCCAACTCTACATTTCTATGATTCTATGATTCTATGATTAAAGGCTAGTTTGCCATATATGTAGCTGTTTCTTCATGGACTCAGAAACAAAGCAACACCTCACCAAGGTTCATGTTAGAGTCAGCCCTGATATTTCAGGTTCAATTAACAACTTGACCTCCATCTTTGTTGACCAGATGATGACATAAATATGCAATATAATAGTTTCTCTGAAAGATCAAGTGTCAGAATGAAAATTGATAGCATGTTTAGGACAGCATGTTTTTTATTCCATAATAAAACAAACATTGTCATTTGGGTTTGCCAGTACCAATTCAGTCACAGGTATCAAAGAATAAAGGGGAAAGAGAGGCAGAATAAATGATAATGTATCATCTGAAGTGATGTTTGTTTCATAGCGTGTTTTCTTGTTGAATCAGTTGAGCATTGAATTACTGGCATAAAGTTTGGTACACATGTTCTGGCTACACTTTTACATTTCAGATTCAAATACCGACTTTTCCTCTACACCAGTATTCACAGTGGGAATAGAAAATGCAGAAGACAGTGGCATGCAACATTTTCCTTAAAAGTGTAAGATAATGCAATAAAAGTTGGTATATGCATCCTGCACACCATCCTGAATTTCAGGTTCAAAACTACACTCCATTTCACAGAATCATTGAAATAGAATGGATCCTAAGGGCCATCTAGTTCAATCTCCTGCTAGTACAGCAATCTACAGCTAAATCATTTTGGAAAGATGACGATCTCTGTTCTTAAAAATCCCCAGTGCAAGCAAATCCACCGTCTTTTAAGGCAGTCTGTCCCATTGTTGGAGAGCTCCCACATCCGTTTGCAAAGAAATCACAGACCATGTAAAAAATGGCAATGTGATATCTAACTTGATGATTGAGAAACCATTATGAATGATAGCATACATTATGATACAGTTTTCAGTTTGAAGTTCAACACACACCCCCCTTTTTTAAAGTGAAATGGGTCTAGAAGAAGAAACAAAATATTTTACAGTGCAGTATATACCTTTTAAGTATTGAAAAAATTGGTGTGCCTGTTGCAAATTGAACTTTCACATCTTTTTTCAAGAGAGCTAGAAGCAAGAGTGGCTTCTCCAATGCAATGTTTTTAGTAGTCTAATGGATATAGGTTCTAAACTAGGTGGAATTTTGCAAGTTTTCTGGTTTTGCTAGAGTTGTGACTCTTCACAGATACTGCTTCATAAGTGTGTAAATGCTGGAAACTTAAGATTCAAGTATAGGTTAGAATTCAATGAGTAATGAATGGCCAGATGCTCAGAATGATGTGATATATTCCTAAAATGGTTTGTCTGGTGGAATAGAAACAAATGCATCTGTCTGGGGGCTGAGAACCTTTTTTTAGTGATGTTCGGGAGAAGAATTGCTAATTCTTGGCAGCTATAGAAGGTTCTACCCTCTGTCATGCTTGCCAAGTCCATACTTAATCCACACTGGCATGCAAACTTTACCAGGATCACCCTCCTGCAGAGCCTTTCTGAGAAAAATGCCAGCATTTTGAATTTTTATTGGGCTCAATTAATTTGCTTGTCACAGTGCCAATGCTGGGCAAGGAGTGCTTTATAGTTTGTGGGGAGGAGTTATTTCCTCTTCTGTTCTGCTTTCCTGTCTCAGATGTATTCACCACATGTTCTCTAATATATGAACTTAAAAAGCATTAAAAAATGAACTCTTGCAAGGACTAGAGTCTCTTACTCAAGTTAAAGCATGGCCTTTTTACGGGATAAGACAGAAGATTCCTTGGATTCATTAAGCAATGTTTTCTTTAATCATTTCTTTTACCAGAAAGGCAAGATGGCAGGAAATGGAAGACATATACAGGTTGAATATCCCGTATACAAAATGCTTGGAACTAGAGGAGTTTTGGGTTTCAGATTTTTTTTTATTTTGAATATTTGCATATACATAATAAAATTATATATTGTTCTTTCAGTGCAGGGTCCACTCTTTCATCTCTTCTTGCCTTCTTTCAGTAAGGAACATGAGGAAATTACAGAGGCTCTCTTGGAGTCTTGCGCACATGCTACTTGTGTAGGGAAGCCGCTTGCTTCCCTTATGTTCTCTACAGGAAAAAGACTGGTTTCTGCTTTGCAAAAACTTTGGATTTTGGAACATTTCAGATTTTGGAATTTCAGATAAAGGATATTCAGCTTGTAGTATATTGTCTAGTACAGTAAATGACAGAGCCAGGTACAGTCAATCACAGTGATTGATTAAAAGAAGAAGAGCTGCTGAGAGTTGGTTTTCTTGTTTGAGGTCCTCTGTTCTGACTAGACTTGCTAAGATAGTTTTTGGTGAGTGACTATTAAAGTGTCAATGATCTTGTTTGGATGTATTGCTAACCGTACTTTAGCATTACTTGCACAAATTCCCTTCCTTCTCCAGCTTTTCATACAAACTATAACTACAGTCTAGATTCAGATGAAATAAGAAACTACAGTTACTTTATAGACGAAGCAGAGGTTTATGGTGTCCTCCTTATGACTCCACTGGTGAAAGAAATAGAAGATAGAGGAAGAGAACAAGGGTCATGCAGGTATAAGCCTAAGTCCTCACCCTAAGAGATTTGCATTACATTGAAACAGTAAAACTTGAGAAAGATACCGGGCCCATTCAACAGATTAGGGTCAGAATTGGCATTGTTCAATGAACTTTGTAGACTGTCTGCATTTTTTTAAAAAATGGGAATGTTAGAGTATCTTTTCACTTTTATCTGCACCTTTGCCACATGAAAGTTCATTCACAGGTAAAGGTTGTACTTTGTGTCTGTCTTCTCCAGGTACTCTGTACTATATCTGGTACTATACTAAGGTTTAAAAGAATCAGCTTCTTTTCTTCATGTTATCTGTATCTTTGATGGGTCTTTGGCTGGATAGCTTCCAACATAAACTATGTACATATTAGAGAATTGTGGCGGGAAAGTGTTTCAGCTCCCCACATCCTAGCCAGCTAGTACCCTACTGTAGCTTTTGTCAAAGAGATTCATTAGTAGTGTGTATTGCTGTTGGATGATTTGAAAGTAAAGATTAAAGACATGAATGTTTTTAATGATTTTATTAATAACTAATTTATTTTCTTGTTTTGGTTTTAGTTTTGTTGTACACAGCCCTGTGGCTTTTTGGCAAAATGACAGTGCAATAATGTTAATTATAAATAATATTTGGTTACCCTAAAATGGATACATTATATGCATGTGTTTCACCTGGTGTAGAAGTTCTACTAAATCAGATGAATGTTCTTTCACCTGTAAACCAGATGCCTATGGGAAACCCAGCAGCACAACTTATGAGAATGACAGCCTACTCTTGCTATTGTTTGCCAGCATCCACCTCTGTAGTATGTGGTCATCACGACTAGCAGTTATTAATAACCTTATTTCCATAACTTTCCTTTTAAATTCAGTTAAGTTGGTGACCATTATTAAATTTTGAGGAAAGAAATTGCACGGCTTAACTATATGGTTTTCCAAGAAGCCATGTCTGTCTGGAGTTTCCCACCATTCAGCTGCTTTGCTCTCTCTGGGTTCTGATGTTAGGAGGAAAGAAGAAGTTTTGTCCCTTTCCTACCAGGCATAATTTTACACATCTCTGCTATGACTCTCCTCAGTTATTTGATTTCATCCTTAGCTTGAAAGCACCAAATGTTCCTGTTTTTCTTCATAAAAGAATTCATACCCTGCAACTGTCCCAGTTTGGGAGGGACAGTCCCAATTAATCTTCTGCTATCTCCCATTTTCAGCCTTTTTTAAAAAGTCCCCATTTCTTTCTCCACCTCCCACTGTCCTTCTTTGTCCTCAGCTTACTTCATTTGCTGCAAACTGAGTTGAAAGTATATAAGTAGTTAATTTAATTTGACTGCGCACAAAGGAAAAGACAGGAGGGAATAAACTCTTGCCCTTTCCACTAAGTTCCGGTAAGAGCAAATTGCTTCAGCCTCTTCTGCCTGTCTGTTCTTCCTTATTAGTAACTTTGCCATCTTGACCACACTTACATGTTGCTTGGCTACACGTGTCCCAGTTTTTGTTGGTATAGAACTTGCTCCAGCCCCTTGAGAGTTCTGTTTGCCTTTTGGGCATCTTGTCTAGTTTTTTTGAGTGTCTTTTTTGAGATATGGTGGTCAGATCTGTACATGGTATTCCAGGTGGGGTTGTACCATTTATTTATATTGATATACTAGTATATTGGCAGTTTAATTTTTGACTCTTTTATTTCAGAACTTTAACATAGAATTTTTTTTTTAAATTTCTACACACTGGGATCCACTTTTTCATAGACTTACATACTCAAGATCTGTTTCTTGGTTGATTCTGCCAAGAGAAAGAAGACTGGGGAAAAACGCTTCCCCCAGGAGAGGAATGAGTACAGCTCCCCATCTACTCATATCCTCTTCTCTTGCTTCCACATACTAATTTGGCACAACTCCATCTGGATTGAACTGTCATAATACCTCTTTCTTCATTTAATTTACCTTGCTCCTTTTTCCAAACTTGGGCCCCAAAGAAATTCACAACATAGATTCATATAAAATCTATCTAAATTTTTAAAAAGGAAATAAACCATCTTTTTGAAACAATGTTAATTTAGAACATTCTGTTTAACAGCCTTTATCATGTCTGGTTTTAAGGCCTCTGTGCTTTAAATAGTTAGAATATCTTTCTGTTTAATCATTAATTACTTTCTATGAATTGTTCATCTTAAAAGGCCTAGTAGAAATGCACACTTTAAAAAATTATTCTTGATTACTATTTGCTCTGATGATCAAATTAAAATACAGCTTCTTGAAGCATATTCTTTTGTATATAGTTTGCCTAATGTTGCATCCTGCCAGAAATTCCAGCTTCTCTTCTACAGTTTCTGGTGGTGTTCAAACAAGGAGAAAAACTGTATCAACGTGTGTGTGTGTGTGCATGCGTGCTTTTAAGTTACCTGTTGACTTACAGCAACCCTGTGAATTTCATAGGATTATCTTAGGCAAGGAATACTCAGAGGCGGTTTTGCCAGTTCCTTCCTCTGAAATATAGCTTACAGCACCTGGTATTTGTTGGTGGTCTCCCATCCAAGTATTAACCAAGGCTAGCCCTGCTTTTTCCCCAAGATCTGGTGTAACAGATCTTGGAAAATAAGCAGAATCTAGTGCAGCATACCAACTATTAAAAACCCTATTAAGAAGCAAATATCAGGACTGGTGAGGAATCTCAGTCCTAGACCACACAGTTTCTGAACCAATAACACAGAAGGGCTAAGTTATAAAAGAGTGGAGAGTTTGATGTCCATTTTCTTATATCTAACTGACAGAAGTTGGACTAGTAGTAGATTAGCTTCTTCTGGTCAGGAGTCAAATTCACTAGGTGAAGAAAACGTAGTCGTAGTCGAGAGACAAGAAACAACAGTAGTCATGAGACATAAAACAGCAGTGTTCTGGGAAAAGGTTACCTTATCTACCAAGTATCACTTTCTGAATGTTCCAGCTACTGTTTACCTGTTCAGTAAATGTATACAGGAAAAAATATAACATTCACCATTTCCTCAGACTATGGTTTGGACCATACATGGAATCAAGCAGTAGTTTGGTGAGGGATCTGATTAATTCTGTTAATGATCAATCATCTTAATTAAATATTTGGGTAAAGTCTGGCTGATCATTTTTATACACATACTATTAGGGGAGAATTGGCAAAAGAAATTAAACAGGATAGAATGCACACTATTTTCCTTTATTTTCCAAATAAGACTGGCAAAGGTCTTGTTGCTTGCAAAGACCATCCAGCTTCTTTTTGTATGGAGAACTGAAAAGTGAAAACTGAAGCAGTATATTAGTTTATTTGCTCAATCCTTGTCAATTTAAAGGACTCTAATAAGGATGTTTTGTCTGAAATCCTGCAGAATCCTTGGCTGCTAGAATCCTAGTAAGGCAAACTTCTTGAACATTTAAAAAATATATATATTTTATGTGGTCATGTTCGTATTACTTTTGAAATGTTTCATTGCTTTTTACTTTACATTGGCATGCAAAATCTATACTTTAGTGCAGGGGTGTCAAACTCAATTTCATCTTGGGCTGCATCAGCATTATGGTTGCCCTCAATGGGTCAGTTGTATCTATAAGACTATATAAATGTATCAACTCTTTTATCATATTAAACAATTGCCTTTATTTTCTTTCCTTCTGCCCCCAGACCCTCTCTGTGCCTCTTTCTGCCCCCCAGACCCTCTCTGTACCTCTTTCTGCTCCACCGCATACCCCTTTCTGCTCCCCCGCCCCTCTGGTTCTTCTTCTGACTGCTTCTCTGTCCAACTCTTGCGAGCCGTGTGGAGTGTTTCCATGGTAACCCACGGCAACACTCTGATGGTGAGACTTGGACAGAAGAGCAGTCAGAAGTAGAAGTAGATCACAAGTGCTGGCTGCTGGGCCCCTCTTCAGGATACCGGCAGCTGGGGGCCTGCAATATGGGGATTGGGCTCCCCAGGCGGGGGGAGTGCCACAGCTGGAGGAGAGGTGCGAGGGCCACATGAAATGGCCTGGCTGGCCAGATTCAGCCTGTGGGCCTTGTATATAACACATGTGCTTTAGTGGAAGGGGTAGAAAACAGCTCTGTTTGGAGCTGTAAAGAGAATTGCATACTCTTCAGATAATAATTGTGTATATTCAAAACTGACATGCTAAAATTTCTATAGCTACTTTCTCAGAATGTAGATGAGCACCATTCTTAAACTGTATATGTGATCTAACCTTTGCAATAAATCTGTTGCTACCTTAAATGTAACAAAAGCAATACAGTAATCAGTACAACCAGGCCGTTAGAGTTAAACCCACCTTTAGCCAATCATGAACAAGCGAAAGATTGTATTACAAGGCTAAAATAAATTCAAATTCACTCTTTATTAATTTACCTCTAACAAGACATAGGATTCTGGGAAATAGCTGCCTTGGGTCTTATATAGGGAGAGAGGCAGGATATAAATTAAATCAGTCAATCAGTCATTAGGCATATTTGTGTGTATTATTTTTTGTTTATTAGTTCAGACCAGTTCAGATACTGAAACCTGGTTCATTCTAAAACTTTGTAAAGTCAGTTTCTTGTTGTTGTGTGCCTTCAAGTCATTTCCAATTTATGTCGACCCTAAGGCAAACCAATCACAGGGTTTTCTGGAGCTGAAAGTGTATGATGTGCCCAAGGTCACCCAGTGGGTTTTGGTGGCTGAGTGGGGAATCAAACCCTGGTTTCCAGAGTTGTAGTCCAACACTCAAACCGTTATGCCACTCTGGCTCATTGCAGAGTGGAGATGTATAAGCACACTAAGCTTCTCTTGTACTTGCGCATAGCTATGTCCTCCTGTGAAAGCATAGTTTAGCCTTCCCAGTCTAGGAGAGTTCGCAAATGCTGTGCCAAACAGTTATATCTTGCTCCTTTTCAGCTTGCTGTTTCCTTAAAATACTTAACTATGGGCTTTTTCGCACTTGGCGAAGAAAACGCCCTGTTCTGTTACTTACCGGACTGGCGTGCTCCCCCGGAGGATCCATGCTGATCCAGAGCAGTGCATGGCTGCGCTACAAACTGCTCCGGGGACAAAAATGGCAGCTTCCAGTTGGTGGAGGCTCACCAACCGGTGAAGCTCGCCAGCCTAAAGCCCGCCTCCGGAAGATCTGCAGGCTCGCGCTGGTGCGAGCCTGCAAATCTACACCGGAGCGCAGCCACGGAGTGGGGTGCGCCACGCTGTTGAAAGACCTGTTTTAAGCGGTCTTTCAATAGCACGGCAAGTGACCACTTCTGCTTGTTCCAGAGTGGGCTGAAGTCCGGAATTACAGAAAGTAGTCCGGACCCAGTCTGCCCCCAAGTGCAAACGTCCTCGCTGGAGGATGCTCTGCCCCGTTGCAAAAACAAAGTGAGGAAAAGGCCTATGTCTACATTTGTTGATTTCGTGGTTCTCCTTACCATCACTCTTTCAAGGAGCTAGTCAAATGTGTACACCTTAATAGCATCAGCTGTATTGCAGCCTCAGTTGCTACTACATATTCACTGTTCTCCTTTCTTCCCCCTCAGCTAATGTAATTCACATTATATAAAAACAGGTCAGGTGAAACAAGATATAGACACCACTTGTAAATTAGGTTCTTGGACTAGGTTTATGGTTGGAAAATAATCCATGTACTGTTTTATTTATTTTACATACCAGTTTTTATATTTTAACTTCAGCTTTGTTTTTTATTTTGTGAGTTCATTGTCAGCCACCATAAGCATCATTTGGTGGGAAACTGGGGCACAATTTTAATAAAGGTAAAGTCTGTTTCAACAGAAATTAATTTAGTTCTGTCAGAAAAATGACTCAGCCTGATTATGCATGTGAGAAGTGGGTTGTATATTAATATTCCTTGTTGCAAGGGTATCATGCTGTATGCTCATTTTTAAAAAAGGTAATACTATTAAAAACGTTTTGAGAATCATATATGTGAGTAGATATATTTAGTATGCTAACACATTTTGAGAATAAAGTATTGCCAGGATAAGTAGAAAATGTGTCAGCTAGTGAGAGAAGAGCCTGGACCTACCTTTTCTGAGGCTAAACGTTGGGGGAGCGTGTGGGTATCCAACCTATCATCAGAGAGAACTGCTCATTTTATTGCAGGAGATAATCTCTGCCCTTCTGCACAGATTCTGTCCTAACAGGAAGAAAAATGAAACCTAATTAATAATGTAATTATTGAGCTGAGGAAGTGAGATGTGATTCATTTTAGATAGTCTCTCAAGCCAAAAGACCGTATTTTATTGCTGTATGACAGAAATTTTTCTGAAGGTGTTGAGAGAGACATTCAGGTACTTCTTGTTTTGATATATATCTCTCTCTCTCTCTCTTAGCCGCTTTTCTGTTACGTTTCAGTGTGAGCAGGAACTGAATTTATATAGCAGTTCAGTTGCCTGTACTAAACAATCTCTAAGCCAGGGGTGGGCAAGGTGCAGCCCCCCCATGCCCCTCAGGGGTCCAAAAATTTGTTATGTAAGTGCTTTCTTTAAAATAAGAAGTAAACCAAAAGTGACTTCTGGTCGCTTCCTGTTTCGGAAGAAAAAAGGTTTATCCTGAGGCTAAAATGGCCTGGGGGGGCCCTAAAACAGGGCAGAATGCCCCCATTGCCCCTAGATCAGCGGTTCTCAACCTGTGGGTCATGACCCCTTTGGGGGTCGAACGACCCTTTCACAGGGGTTGCCTAAGACCATCGGAAAATACGTATTTCCGATGGTCTTAGGCTCCATTCCTACCTCGGTGATGGCGCGCAAGCGCGAGCCACACGCTCGTGTCCTCCTGCCCCGTTTGAAGTACCTTACTAAAGAACATTTTCTTGGCATCGAGCAAGAGTGAGTTGGAAGGGCAATCTCTGACCAGCCACTCCGAGGCTCAAACAAAGCTAAAAACATCTAGTATAAGGAAGTCTGAGAAGGTAAGAATTAAAAAGAAGGTGAAAGGAAAATTACCTGGTAATGCAGTTAAGTCTGTTAAGGGCGGGGAAGGGCTCCCAACGGCTCCTTTAACTTCCGGTCGCCATGTTGAAAAGAGGCGTTCAGAAAGCAAGGGAGGGGGCTATGAGAGGAAAGAGCTCTCCTGACCAATCCAAGCTCACCAGCAACACAACCACTCACACTCAAGCATGCGAGCAGCCTCTGCCAGGAGAAATGGCAGCCTCTCAGTCAGCAGTTCCTGACCCTTCTGTGTCAGCGAACACAGTAGCGCAGGGCAATTTAGCATTGTGTATGGTGTCATTATTCACTAGGAGTCAAACTGCAATGCCTATGGAACGTAAAGAAGTAAGATTTGAACCTTCTATGTCCTCAATGTCTTCCCAGGGGAATGTGTCTGAGTGTAGTAGGGAGGTGATAAGACAAATGATTGCTGAAGAAATGGAGGTGCATGTTAATAGGCAAACAATATTAGTGAAATGATTTCACAAAATACATAACAAGTTTAAAAAATGTACTGCAAGTTGGACAATTCATTGAATTTGAATGTAATGTCATTATTAAGCAGTCAACAAACTACTTCAATGAATCCTTCATTTTCACGTGATTTTCCTGATGATACAAAACTTATTCAGGCTGAATAAGTGTGTGTTTACCAAAGAAGTCTACCTGTAGGTCCAAAGTGACTAGAGTTGAGGAATCTGCTTTGTCACACTCTGAACAAATCAACACTGAATCTGAAAGTGATGAGGAACCAGATTTGGCAGATACTCATGGGGATAATGACTCTAAATCAGATGGTTTTATTTCCGAGGAGGAGGGTGCAGAAGATGATAATAAAGTGAGATTATTTTCCTCAGATTCTTTTAAAAATTTGCTGAAAAAGGTGTTGGTAACTCTGGGACTGGACAGTCTGGAGAGTGCCACTTCAGATATTGATAAAAACAAGAATGTTGCATCAATTTGTAAGGAATAAGCCTACAAAATCTAGTGTTATTCCCATGCCAGATTTATTTTTGGATTTAATTCAGTCTGAATGCAGTGAAACCAAATCTTCAAACTTTATATCATTTATGGTGGATTAAATATCAGATATTTACACTACGATTCATAACAGTAGCAAAATTACAGTTATGAAGTAGTAATTAAAATAATTTTATGGTTGGGGGTCACCACAACATGAGGAACTGTATTAAAGGGTCGCGGCATTAGGAAGGTTGAGAACCACTGCCCTAGATAGTGTTGGAAAAAAATGTGGGTTTTTTTGCAGAGGTGAGCATGTGGTAGGAATGCAGCCCCCCTTGTCTCCAAGGGGATAATACAGCCCCCTAGCTTCCCACAGTTGTCCATGCCCACCAAGAGCAACCATTCAAAGAAAAATCATATTAGTGCTAGTTTTTCCTTTTTCTTTTTTTATATTTTTGTATATTTATCAGTTTTTACACAAAATAATATAAACTCTGATTAACATTTATTACATAGACATAAATTCAAGTTAACACACTTGTGATGGAACCTGAGGGTGGTCTATAACCAGATAGGCTCTGTCTGAGCAAATCTCAGTCCTAGTAAGAGGGAGAAGCTGTAGGTGAGACAGCAGAAGGCATATATGCAGGGAGTATGAATTCAATTCTAGCTTTCTTCAGTGAGATTCTTAGAGAGAACTTTTAAGTCAGAGCCTTCAGTCAACCAAAGGGCAGCGATGTATTTATGTCTTTTACTCCAAGTCTCAAGTCAAGTCTCAAATCACTACCTTCAAGTCTCAAGTTGAGTCTCAAGTCCTTGCAAGATAATTCAAGTTGAGTCTCAAATCAAGTCTCAAGTATGGGAGCCAACGGGGGACTGGTGATCTGTGCGGGGGGGCGGATTAAATTGAGAGCAAGTAGGCTTGGAAGGAAACCTTCAGCCATGGAAGAATAGGAAAGCCCTTCTGAAGCAAACCACTTTCTGCATTGTCATGGCTGTAAAAGTCACCCTTTCTTTCCTGTTTACTCATGAGCAAGCAGGCTTTCTTTCCTATTTACTTGTGAGCAAGCAGGCTTTCCTTCCCATTTACTTGTGAGCAAACAGGCTTTCTCTCCTGTTTACAAGGAGGGGCTAAATGGAGAAGGGAGAGGAGGAGGATTTCACGTTAACATTGATGGGACTTCAACCTCTAACCCTGCGCTCAACCCAGATGCAGAGACCAATCCTTGCCCACGCTCACCAGAAGAAAAGGTGCAAAGCCCTGTTTTCCCCCTTTTAACTTGTCCTGCTCTTTTGCTTTCCTATAAACAGCTTCTGGAGAAAGGTGGGAAACAAAAGAGAGGCAGAGAGGTGGGCTTAAAGAAGCCTGTGCAGCTCTGATTGGGTCATCAGGATAACATTCCCTCACTGCTGATTGGGAAAAGGCTGGAGGGGGAGGTGGGCAGCAAGTCAATCACTGAAAAAAAAAACAAATCTTGAGTTGAATCTGTCAATCACTTTTTGACAAGTCGAATGTGAGTCAAGTCGCTGAAGAAGTTTAAGTCAGACTTGAGTCCAACTCAATCAACTTGAGTCTACGTCACTGCCGAAGGGGGTGCCTGGAAGGAGGATTATTTTCTCAGTGGCCTAGTGTAAAGCAGAGAAGAAACCAAACCATTTCTGAGTGGGTTGGAAACTGGGACTCTTGAGTGGAGAATTATACTTTTGTGCTAAGGGAAGCCAAAGGTATGTGAAAACTCTGCTCTTGACTACTGTGGTGATTTGAAGAAATTAGTTAAACATATTTAAGGAAGTGTTATTTTGTTTCAATATTCTTGAAATACCCAATACATTTTCTCTTGTTGGTTATTTTAATAAAGAGTACATTCTATTTTTTTTTAATAATTTCCGTCTTAACAGCGTATTTTCTTCAGTTTTACTTTCATAAGAACATGCTACCACAGGTTATTAATCCTTTTTGAATAACCATTGAGAGGTTTGCCATTTATCCACGAAGGTGGTAGTTAAAGAGGGAAAACAGGGTTGAATGAGAGGAAGAGAGGGAGACAGGGTGCTATAGCAGGATTGAAGGGACGTTGCTACTCCAGACAGGGAGAAAGAAAAGCAGGCCCTGGTTTGGCCAGCCCTCCCTGCCTTCACAAATAAAGTGATTATTTATTCACAAATAAAACACTAGAATAATAAACTTACCCTGCCTCCCACTAAACATGTACTCATTGGAACACTTACTAGCTGAACAATTAAGCACTAACATACTAATACACAAAAGGACTCTGACCCTCCTAATAAATTATTACCCTGACATCTAGAGGTAATCTTTGGAGGACACCCTGATTTGCTCTAAAATGCCAAAATTGAGGAAATTAGCAGAGCACTGGCATCTAGCAGCAGAGGGCAGGGCAACAACGAGACCTTGTACCCCATCGTCTGTGGAGTCAGATCGAGAAATGACCAGGCTATAAATTCACTAAAGATGTTTTGTTAGAATATACATGTGACACACACTCTCAGCCGCAAACTCTCATGCAAACACACAAGAACTATTGAAATGGAAAGAGGTGAAAATTGAAATAGGGGAAAGGTGAAGGGAATTGGAGAAAAGGTAATACTGTACCAGTCCTGATGTCCTTGCCTGGAAAAAGATGAGTGGGAAGCAGAACTCAGCGTATGGGAGAGGCTGAGGGGGACCTTGACAGACAGAACGACAGCCTACCAGTCAAGTCTGGGAGATCACTGAAAATGGAGTCCAAAACGGGGTCTAGTTATAGGGCTAACCATGTCCTGGGGGCAGACCCTCTTCCTGGGAAGAACAATGGCTGAACTATAGAGGTGTGATAGCCACCTGATGGCTATGTGATGGTAGCACTAGGTAACTGGATCTTGCTTTGATATGCCTTCCTTTGTTCCCGGCATTCTGGGAGGAATCAAGCAATCTCCCTCAAAGTATTGTTGTGCTGATGGCCCATTACCTGTGCCTACGTGCCTTTCTGAAGTTTCCTATGGAGACATGACAGGGGAAAGTTTCAAGTCTTTGGTCTCTTGTCCATTCGCCAGCCTGACTGTTGATGTGCCAACCCGGCTACCTCCGTCTTGCATATATTTTTAATATAGAATTATTCTTCCTGGGATGGGGATATGCTGATGGGGTAACAGATGAGAAAGATAAAATAAAAAGATGACAGGATAATATTATTCTAACATTACAGATCCAGCTAAACAAACTACAAATAACCATATCCACAAATTATTGCATTGTTTGGTTCCTTATTGCTCAAAAAGTCCATAAACAGTTTCCTGTCTTTCAAAAAAACAAAACAAAAAAAAACTTCATTTTATTTATCCTTTAAATCCCATGTCAGTTGGGCCATTTGGGATAGTTCAGCTACCTTAATAATCCAATCCTCTGTTGCCAGTTCTTCAGTCTGTTTCCAAGTTTGTGCAAATAATATTCTTGTAGCTGTGAAGATGTATTGAAGAAAAAGTCTATATTTATGGTAGTGATCGTTATCCATAATGCCCAACAAAAACACTTCTGGAGACGTTACAAAATTTACCTTTAATTTTTTCTGCATTTACATGTAAATCTTAGACCAACAGCTTTTAGTCTTTTTGCAAGGCCACTACATATGCAAAAAGGAACCCTTTTTGTCTTCACATCCCCAGCAATGATTTGAAACATTCTTAGATATTTTTGACAATTTGTTTGGAGTTAAATACCATCTGTACATCATCTTATACATATTTTCCTTTAGGTTAGTACATAATGTAAACTCTTTATCTTTAGATCACATTTTTTTCTGTTCCTCCAAATGTACATTACACCCAAAATTTTGGGCCCACCTTGTCATGTACTTAGCATATGCTGCTTTTCTTTCCTTTAAAAGATATTTACACCTTTTTTTTAATTATATGGTCATCATCCTTACATAACTCTAGGCAAAACTCATTTTTTCCAAACTCTATGACAAGATCTCTGTTATCATGATTAAATCTGTCTTTAAGTTGCGTATGAGCAAACCTGCGAAAATCATCTCCCTTGTTTCAAAGCCCCAATTCTCTTGTACAAAATATAAGAGCTCCTCACAATACAGAAACATTTTGTTTTTCAGTGAATTGTTTATATTAAGATTTCCTATGGTACAATATCTGATCCCTTCTGATGCTTAGGAATCACCTGACAAGGATAATTGGAGAGTCTACATGTTGTGGAATTTCATAGTAGCTTCAGATGCCAGGAATGTGGAAAATGTTACTTTCTAATAATTCTTCCCATTTTGGGAAGCTAATTTGACTTTTTAAAGAAATGATTTCCATCATTTACCAGGAGGTGCTGATAGTCACACAATAAACTGGAATAAATGCAAACATCAAGCCTAGTGACAATCCAAGCCATCTTTTATATCCTGTTGTCCAGAAAATGTAATTCATAGACAGACAATGTGGTATTGATCCCCACCCTTTACAAAAGTTCTCTCTGACCATTGTCATCTTCTCATTAGAAGAGGACTTCAAATTCCTTGTGCTCCAAATGGACAACTGGCACAACTTTTATGGCTCATTTGTAGGATGCTAAGTCTACAAGTGCTCAGTTGGACCTACTAAGCAAAGTCACCATACATCTCAGTAAGCTAGCATTTGACTGAAATTTAAGAGTCAGTCATACTTTTCAAATATTTTGACTCATAAATATGAATGAGCTCTGTATTCATATTTTCATGGCTGTTGGGGGGGTTGTTTTTATTTTTACATAGTTGCCTTTTAATAATGAAGTAATTTGCCTCTTCAGTAGGTTTCTGCTGTTTCCTGACATGCGTTATCTCTTAAACACTGAAGGTGTGTTTCCAACTTATTTTTACCAAGCAAAACGTTTTTAAAAGCCAGCGTCATGTTTGCTATAGCAAGCAGTAATTCGCATATTGGCAGATAAACTAATGAGATATGATGCAATAAACAAGATCAAATGCTACTTTTGTATCCAGAATCCATAGGAACCATGATGGTCTAAACCAGTCAGCAGGGCTAAAGACATGGAGGTTCTAGGCTAGGTTACTTCTTTCTGCCTCTAGTTTGCAACTCAGGACTGCAGCCTGAATTACAAGCAATGCTGACTATTATACTCTTCTCAGTGTTGCAGGAGCCCAGAGACCACAGAGCAAGAAAAAGAGTAATTTATTACGTGCGGGCTTTTGGCTGGATGTCTCCAAAAGACCAAAAGCCCTGAATTCAAGTTTCACAGCTCTTTTATAGACAAAGTTCACAGCGTACACAAAGATCACAGCAAAGATCGCAGGCATGTCTCGGTCCGCCCCTCCGGGGTCACAAATACCACATGCTGTTACTAGCTAATTACCCCCGCACTCAGACCTCGGAACACACCGGCTACATGACACACAAACAGCATCCTAGCTACGTGATACATTGGCTCTCGTGACCTTGTTACCCTTCTTAAATCTTTCTCTGTTCCTCTGACCTAAGCCCCCAGCTTCTACTTTATTTCTACTTTATTATTTCTAATTCATACCTATATCATTTCCCCCTTAAATGCATAATTTCTAAACAATTATAGCATTTCGTGACGTTATATCATAAAACAGCGTCAGGCTGAGCCATCAAAGCGTACAGAGCTGCTGTCTTACTGGAAGTAATTTGAAACATATTGCTTATACATTGTATAAAACAAGGAAAGCATATACACAGAAACAGGAATATTAGCACTACTAGCAACAAAATTACAAACAATGCTTTTAGCCAATTCAGGTTTGGTAACCAAGATGTGAGCCACTTCCACCAGCTATCATCCCCTTCATTTATATCCTTTACTACTTCGTGCAGTTTGTTAATTTGTGCTTCTATTGCGTTGCTGTTATCAGACAAGTTGAAACAGCACAATTTCTGATGCTTTTCACATCCTACATGATGAAGAAGGAAGAGATAGTCAACGCCTGCCCGATTTTCCAATACAGCATTCCTTAGTTCCTGCTGTTCTTTGTTAAGCAAGGATAATGCTTTGGAAGTAGCGTTTATACTTTTGGCTAGCGTACAGGCTAATCTATTTATTTCTAGTCTGTCTTCCAAAGCCAATCCTGTTATTCCAACCAGGGAGAATGCTAACGCTATTTTCTCCTTGTCCGACCATAAGTGTGATTGGCCGTCACAGTTTTCATCTAGAGGGGCGGCTCTAGCTCTACGGTCTCGCTTCTGAGGCCATGGAGCAAGGACTGTTACCAGACGGCTAAGGCAGCAAGGTTGAGTGTCAGACAGATAGGCTGGTATGTATGACCAGGTTCGAGACCCACAGGTCCAGAACCAGCCATGAGGTAAAAGAACATGACCTTGGTAATAAGATATATTTTGGATCTCCTTGCAAGGAATCGGAGGTCCTGGAGCAACCTTGCATTGGCTATTCTTACTCCGACAATTGATCATGCGCGCGCAGGTAGCATTGGCTCCTGCTCACTATAGGAGTTCGTAAGGTGAACTCAGTTAGGGGTAGAGAATTTGACGTGACCCCCCAGTCTGCGCTGCGAGCATACGACATATCTAAGTGGCTAAAGATCGAACTCTGGTAGTGGGTACTATCCTGGATTTGGCTTGGCTGCCTACACACCGGTATCAGACATGAATTAATGAGTCTATTGGCAGGAACTCCCTGTGGCAAACAGAAATGATCTACCCCGGTTATATTAGCTAGGTGTAACCAATAGTTATCAGCCAAACGTGGGGATGCTATCTCTTCAACCCCTTGAGCATTGCTTACAAATATCATATACATAGAGAATAATAAGAGTAATATAAAATGAATGTTAGTATTATGTCCCTTCCCGGGCATCCTGGGGTCTGGCTGTATGCAGGGCTGCTGGAATCCTGGACAGCAGCGATAGAGCCTAGCCTCCGTCTTCTTTCCTTCTCCAGGTGCAGGCTTGGTTGTACGTGGAATTACCAGCTTCCAGAGTGGTAATAGTATAACTCAGCCTGAGTATCCGTGCCGCTTCTTCAAGGTGAGCTTGAGTGGGTTAGTAGGGTCCCCAGCTACCGACCACCCCCCTTTTGCTCGCTTTACACATGTCCAATGTATCCAAGGTTTTATACCAGCCACCTTTACAGCTGTGGGGGTGGAAAGAATGACAGTTTTTGGTCCTTTCCACCGGGGAGTCAATGGATCAGATCTCCAATCCTTAACCCAAACCTCATCCCCTGGCTGGAAAGGGTGAACCTCAGTGATAGGGATGGGGAACCTATTTTCTATTGCATGACGGCGCTGCGACTGCAAAGCGTTACCTAGCGCCTGCACTTCTTGCTGTAGACTGACATTTCCTAGTTCCTGAATGTCCCCCCTTAACCCCGAAAGGATCTGAGGGGGTCTCCCGTACATTAATTTGAAGGGGGACAATTTGGTGACTCCATGAGGAGTGCACCGAATTCTAAACAGAGCCAAGGGCAACACCTCCACCCATTTTAATTTTGTTTCCTGACATAGTTTGGCCAGATGTGATTTGAGAGTCCGATTCATTCTTTCTACTTGCCCGGAACTCTGGGGCCGGTATGCACAATGCAGCTTCCACTGGATACCAAGCAGCCGATTTACTCCTTGCAACACCTTGTCGAGGAAGCTGGGGCCATTGTCGGATCCGATAGATAAAGGCAACCCGTGCCTCGGTATTATGTCTTTTAGCAGAGCCCGGCTTACTTCCCTCGCCTTCTCTGTCCGGGTGGGGTATGCTTCCACCCATCTGGTGAAAGTACAGACAAAAACCAACAGGTATCGATAGTGTCCCGCTCTGAGCATCTCCGTGAAGTCCACTACCAGTGCTTTGAATGGTAGGGCCCCATGTGTTTGAACTCCTGGAGGGGGTCTCTTCCCTTGTCTGGGGTTGTTTCTTGTGCACTCCGGGCATCGCGCTGAGGCTGAGTTGGTCAAGGCATGGAATCCGTTGATG